>JBBMOC010000041.1:3278823-3352986 GCA_037975185.1 Centropyge bicolor
TGGTAAGGCAGAGAGGCGGTGGGGCGGGGGGGTGGGGTGGCCAGAGGAGGGGGGTCTGGGGGGAGTGCTTATAGGGTGAGCGCAGTCATTACAAAGGGCAGAGACGGACTGTCATGCTTTCGCGTCAACCTCAACCCCCCCTTTCTCTCTCTCTGTCTGCATTCTGCCTCAGTTGTCAGGAAAATTGGCAAGCAGTGGGAATGAAAAAAGCGGATCAAGTTGAGCAAGCGCCCGACTCAGAGGCCACGCTCAGGCGTTGAAAAAGAAAAGTAAAGGTCCTCCCACTTGACAAAACAAGTGGAGGGAAGAAAGAAAAAAAAAAGAAGAAGAAGGAAGAAACAGACGGGTTATTTTTAGATCAGCCTTTACAGCTGTGAATATTTTATACTGCAACGAGGAGCTGTCAGTTTTGACTGTACTGGGCTCAACATGTGAGCGCTCGCGACCATATAAGGAATCATGAAAGATGATGAGGGCATGAATTAGTTTCCGTGGCGAGAAGTTAAATTCCCTTGTAAACGTCACTGTACTTCCAGCAGAGCCGTGTTCAAATGGAAAAGTGTTGGCCAGGGCCGGGTGGTTCTGCCGTGTCCCCCGGAGCAGCCAAACTTCAGACTCCACTTCCATTTATATAAAATGCTAAATGAGCTGTTAGCCATTATCAAACCTCTCATCTCTCCTTTGTAGCTGGCGCTGTGTGCGAACTGAAGGTGCTGATACAAAATGTGTGGTATCTGTCAGGAAGGAAGGTGTTTATCTTACAAGGGATTTTGACAGTGTGTGCACAAGGAGAGAGAGAGAGAGAAAAAAAAAAGGTTTAAACTCACAAACCTGAGGCACAGTCTGAACTTTACACACACACACACACATCTGCTCTCATCCTCTGAGCGCTGTATCAATAAAAAACACTCTGCCTTGTGTTACTAAAACCTGACCCTTAGTCCTATAAAAACTAGCCAGGTGGGCTCAGTGAAAAAGCAAAGGAGGATTTGGTGTCCCGGTGTTGCTACAGCAATACTGAGCTGTAGTGATTAATTTACCTCCCACAGCGCGCTCTCATTTATCAGAGAGCTGGTGAGAACCGTGGGAACCGCTGCAATTTGGTCAAGTAATGGGCTCCTGCTACTGTATTTTCACTCTTACTGTGTTAACTTAAGTCCACTCTGAGGAAAACATTAAATATACAACTTTTTTTGACTTGGCTTAGCTTTGCTGCAATGCTGAAGTTCCCTCATACTGAAATAATCCAATTAAGAAAAGTAACTATCGAGAAGAAATGGGAACTTTAACTCATACCGCTGGTGATTTGCACAAGAGGTTTGACGCACAGGTGATTACATGGGGAGGTCAAAAGTGAGGCTTTGCTTATATGAAACTAGGGTCGCATCTCGCTGTGAAGTTTCAATGAAATGGAAAAAACACTTGTTGGAGGTCTGCTTGTGATCCGGCTGACATCTGCAGACTGAAGAGACCAGACCTGATGGCGGACGTCCACGCATTACACGCCAACGCTTACTGATGGCACCTGATCAACGCCAGGACTTCTTCTCTGTTCTCCTCCCTCACTTCCAGCTCTCCAAAGGAAACTGTTTGTGGTTTGTATTATTTCTGGTGAGAGCTGTGGTGGGTAATTAGAGTAGGATGCTGCCAGGTAATACATTGTGGTAAACCTATTAGGAGCCATTGGTAACTGATTGTCTGATAGGGGGCCAATGCCCTGGAGGAGTTCACTCCTAATGGGATTGGCTGAGTTTCCTTCCTACCCCCATGTGCGTGGGTTTGCAGTTGGATGCGCGCAGCCAACATTACACAAGCATAAAAAAGGAAAGGATAGCCTTGGACTTTTGCTCCGTCAAACACACAGCCAGTTGACAGGAAGGGAGATTAGAGAGAGAGAGAGAGATGTAATTAAATGGATTGCTATGGATGCGAAAAAGTGGAGGAGCAAAGGAAGTTCAGGTTTGTTGATTCGATGACGGTTTCTGAACGGGGTGTGTGTGTATGTGTGCATGTGTGTGGGCTTTTGGGATTTGTTGCCCCTGAAAGGATAATACAATCCAGTAACATAATCTGTGATTAAAAGTTCTCTGAAAAGTTACTTTGTGCCTTTGCATGGACAGACACTTTAATCCTAACAAAATGAAGCGAAAAACTTATTAATCACCTGCACATTTTTGTCTCTAATTTTAGATCATAATGAGGAAATAGCCTTGCACCTCCGTGGACATAGAGCCAATTGAAAGGCAGCCAAGTTGGAAAAGGCATTTACTGCATAGTCAGTGTTTGTTAATCACATACCCCATTTACATGAATAGTTAGGCATCGCAAAGATAATGTGATTGCAAATAAAAAGTGTTAGGCACCACCTCAGGAATCCACCTCAGGATGTGGTCTAACACACATTTGAGTCAGAAGTTTAAAAGCTGTCTTTTCATAGACCCATATTCATCCACATTTACTACTTCTAAGTGTAACTATAGTAACAGTAAGTCAGTCTGAGGAAGTAGTGACGCAGGTCTGTCCCATGTAATAATGGCAATTGAAGTGACACTGAAATTACACTGAAATTTTCCATGATTCGTCTTCCTGTGACATGTAAAGCATCAGGTAAGAAGCAGCAGCCATTTCCGCACATGCAAAGACAGACTGAGCTGTCGTAGCGTCTGTCTGATCCGTCATCGGTAAAACCTCTGAATGATCTGTGTGGGTGAGAGAACAGCAATGCAGAAGCAACGTGAAGCAGTGCAAAACTTGTGTCTCGCTCTTCCTTCATACATGTGTTTATGTTAGTCAAGAATAGTTATAATATACGTAGCAGGATGCTAAGCTATTCTTGTTCTAGTGTTTTTCAACTCCCTCAGAATTGGTATCCAACAACCAATCAGATTTGTCATCAGGCATATGGAGATACATGTGGCAAAGAGTAAATGCAAGTGTATTGAATCACATATGAAGTTAAAATCTCAAAAGTAAATGTGCAAGTGTGCAGAGCTTATTTCTCATTTCAGATATTTCTGGATTACATTACACCTTAATTCAATCACTGTGCGTGTGTGAAAACATTTGACATTGTTATTACATTGTGTATTAACACTGTTAGTACATTTGACACTTTGATGCCATGTTATTAAATATCCAGAAAGCTTTTAAAATCAGTCCTCTCAATAGCTTCACTACAAACCATGGAAACTATTACTGACACTATCATAATAACATCTGACAGTGTAATAACACATTATTAGTAAAGCCTGCCATGATAGATGGCGTCCTCTAAACTAACGTCAGATAGTCATAACAGACTGTAACAAACTTTGCATTAAATGTGACAGTATTAACCAAATGACACTTAATCTTAACAGTCATAAACAGCCATAGAGCTTCATTTAAGCTCTTGTCTGTGGGTCAATGTTATGACAGTGTTCTGGCAGCTCGGTGCACGACCCTTCAAATCGAGTGTCGCCCGACAGTTCAGTGCTAAAAAGCGGCTGAAGTTTCCCACCTGGGCCAGAGATTTTACTGCGATTCCAACAAATGTGTCTCGGTGCCGAGAGAGCTGGGTGCCCTTCCTGCTGATATATTTGCATTTTCATACATCTTCTGACAAATCCTGGGGGATACAGGCCATTAGGAACCTGGGCTAAAGGTACTATACATGAATGCTAAATGAGCTGTTAAATAAAATCATCCTCTTCGTACTTCCTATCTGGGCGAGCTCGGCGGGTCCTGTCCTGCTTGCAGTGACATATTGCTGCAAATGTGAGTGAGCGAGTGGAACATATGTCTCGCTTTTTTGCAAAACAGGGGAAGGATTTGCTCATATGTTTCGAATGCATTATCTTGTAATGTTCCCACGATCGATTAAACAGTTATGATTTATAAGTGTAAAGTCATAAAATGTGTTTTTCTGTTATAGCCTGTATTTTTATAAGGAGGATCCATGAGTTGTTTCTCAATAGATGGTCAAATCAGCAGAGAATATCTCACACTGCCCACTCATTCATTATTACCATTTATGTCATATGACGTAGGAAACCACACTGATTTAGATCTGCTGACTTTTTAAAGAAGCATTTCACAAGAAAAAAACACCCACAACATGGAACACCTTATCAGTGTGCTGCGAATCTCTGTTCAAACCTCCGGATGAACCACAGATAATGTACCTTCGGTTTAGGTCTGATGCATCTCTGCTTTACATTGACAGAAATGTGAGGCTGCCCTTGTTTTCATTGTGTTCGGCGTCGGTTGCCGAACATCAATAATTAAAGGTTTATGAAAACGACCTTTGGCGTGATTAGACTTCCTCAGCACTGATGGGATCTCCAGTGACATTTCTTCAATGCCGTTCTCAACTTTGAAAGGCTGGTCTGGAGCTTGAAAGTGTAAATTCAAACTAACTTGGCCTTGAACTTAATACTTGCTCTCTCTGTCTCTCTGTGTGTCTCTCGCTCTCTCTACGTCTACCCATCTTAACCACACATCAAAGCGCAGGCTGTTAAACCCCGTGGTGAGAGCTCCAGAGGCCCAACGCAGTCCATATCCACGGAGGTGTCTGCATGTGTGCGAAGTTTAGAGAATCACCAGGACTTTCAACAACTTAAAATCTTGTAAAAGTGGGATTACGATTTCTGATTCTCTTTTATATCCCTGAGTCTGACAGCGCTGTTGGCCTAATACCAATCAAAACAACCGATTGTTGAGTCGACGGATAACTCCATTCTCCAGGCGGTATCACAGCCTACTAAGAAAACTGGATTTGACTTTCCACAGAATAAATCTACCGTTGCAGGTTAATAGTAGCCAGGTTTATATTATTTGTCAAGGAGGCTAATAAAATATTTTCCCATCACTTCACATCAGTAGCTTGTCTTTTGTTTTAAACTACACAGACACAGCACAGGATGGTGCCGGGCTGTGTGTTGAGAGGTCTGTAATGCACTGAAAAATAAACCCAAAATGAATACGTATTATATTATTTTATCCTGCCTGTTATGTGCTAAAAGAAATGTCAAGCCCATCTCTGCTTGAGGCAATTCAGAGTGTTTTGGGGGAAGGGATCTCAAGACAATTGCATTTCAAAATTGCATACAGATACGATAAGTAACTGGAGGGCATCAGAATAAGGTGTAGGACTCGTAGAGTAATCAGGAAACGTATGTGGATGGAAATCGGGATGTTTCCTTTTGGCAGCAGATTTAAGAGCAAGACTGTTGATGAATAAGTTTACCTACATATACACTAATGCAAAATATGTAACACTCCTCATTACAAGGGTGTTGACCATTATCATTCAGTTCTGCATAAAAAAAACTGTACTGCTTCATTTTGTTCCCATTACTGTAAATGTCTTGACACGGTGGATATGAAAACATATACGGGTAAAACAAAAGAAACAAGGGATGCATTAAAGTCCTCATGCGTGCCTCGAGGCTTGCATAATTTCCATCTTCTTTTGAAATATTCCGTTAATTGCGTTTTATATCATTATTATTCCGGCAAACAAACACCAGCAAGAGACAAGCTGAGATGCAACGAGTTCCCTAGAACAAACATTTCTGTTTATAGCACATTTGATAAATGTAAAACCTGACCATATGGACACATAAGAGCAGCCATTTTTTTATGTGTCCTCTTGATCCTATAACCCCTGAATAACAGATCATAGGCTTGTACTTTGTGTGCTCTGGATTAAAGCTTTAACCAATCACTATAGTATGTTATGAATGAGCTAATGTTATATAATAAATGATAATAATGAAATGAAAATGAATAATTATTATAATGAAAATGAAATGAATAATCTGAAACACTATCTTATGTGTTTGCTGACCTACACATATGAAGTTATATTGCTGCATTTGAAAAATCCATCAGTCAGTTGACGGACATAAATAGCCAGAATCACTCCTAAAATCTTCAGAAGGCTCCTGGGACTGGATTTTATTTTTAGGAATAGGAGATGTTTTCTCTTTTTATGAGCGGTAACGAGAAGTAAATTATTTCAAAGATGCCGAGAGCAGCCGTGCTTGTGTCATGTATTTTTCATGTGGTTATCCTGGCCTCAAGTTTTCATGCTGGGGGCGTTGCTTTTGCAGTGACCAGCAACAGGTTCTTCAGTTTCTGTCCATGTGTTTTACAGCTGTATGTCTTTTGTGTTTTTGTTACTGTCTGCTGTAAGTTCCGTCTCCCTTAAAGGGATAGTGATAGCAGTAGTATTTTGTTATCCATTGCAATAATATCATTTAGAAGTAATGTTATTATTGTGTAATGATTAAATGGTTTCTGATCAAAACATAATTAAAAGCACAGCGTGTAATTCCTGCCACTAGGGGTCTCTCAATCCAAACAATAACAAAAGATGTAATTGGTGATGTCGCGAGGTAGCGTGGAATCATGGGAGTTGTCTTCATTGTTTAACAACTCCCACAGCCGATGAAAATCTATCTGACGTGATTTGTGCACAATTTCACTCACGGATGTATCATCGACATCATGTCGGTATGTTCCCATGTTTCCTGGCAGTCATAGCAACAACAGTGGGTCGATGACGCCATCGATGATCAAATGAAATTACCTTGAATAGATTTACAGTTTTGTCTAATTTGAACTTTGATGGAAACAGGTCTAGTCAGAAGGACATCTACTAAAGCTAAGTTTTATCTGGCAAATGTACCTTTTTTGACTTTACAATCTGTTGTTCATGCAGGTTATTTAAATCCATTTTGTCAAGAATACAAATTTTCCATCTAAATATAAAAAGTAATCGTGTGTGTGTGTGTATTGTTAAACCGTCACCACTTTTCTTACTCACCTCACAAATGTAAGCATTTAGGCACCATTATGAAACGTATTCCCAATTTCCCTGCAGGGATTGTTAAAGTTTAATCAAATTCAGTCTCAAGCAGTTAGGAGAAATTTGTAAGAGGCCATATATAACAACAAAACTTTAATTCACCTTCCTTCATCAACACGTATAAACCTGTTCTTTTTAACTCCAGCAGTCAAACTCACAATATGTTGACTGTTAAAAATCATCCATCAGGACAGAATTGCATTCAAAAGGACATTTTATGATCTGTTTACAACACTGGAAGCAGCAAATAAATGATTGAGTTAAAGACAAAAAAACCCTAAATAAACAATGCAGAGTCAAAATGTTGTGTATGGTATCAAATACATCAGTGAGTAGATTATTGAAAAAGACAGAGAAGCATATAATTCCTGCTCATTAATTCACTACATTAAGACTTTCCATGAACCAAAAGTATCACCTCTGAAGCTTTTCAGCTGGAAATCAGATTTTTTTTTTCCAGGGCTCTCATCTCACTCTAAATGAAGACAGACACATTCATTTATTTGCATAATTTATTTCCTATATTAATTTGTTATTCATAGGATACAGCAAATTGGCAGGAGTGTTTCCTCTTCTGTCTTCTTCAGATATCAGCACTTAAAGCTCAAGTGCTGCAGATGTGTTTCATTTCTTGACTTGAATGACAGTTTATGTTTTAATTTCTCAGAAAACTGACAGGTCTGTCAGCTCGCTCGTCCACTCCTATCCGTATTTTTACTGATAGAAAAATCACGTTTTTAGATGCTTTCCAGCTTCCAGTTCAACGACCGCAATGATACAATTCTGTCACTTACGCATAATAACAATTCGGAGTGCATCAGCCGAGGAAGCTCAGATGTTTTTCCCTCTGATATTTTCTCTCTTTGATTCCAGGGATTGGACCGAAGGAAATGATAGCTTTTACCAAAATAAGATTTGAGTGGAGATGCACTTGTCATGACTCAGTAGCAGGAGAAATCTCCGGCCTCTACGGGCTGGCCCCTAAAAGTCGATGAATCGAGTCATCTGTCGAGGCCCAGAGTCGACTCGCATTTAGTGAGTCGAATTATTGTTGATGTAACGCAGAACAATGCGGGAGCAGCAGCGTTGCAGGCTGTAAACTTCACAGTCTCGAAATGACCACAAACCACAAAGCTGCGATAAAGCAGAGAAGGGGGGGGGATAGAAATGGAGGGCAGCGTGACGGCAGGCAGCACAGCTCCAGTCTGTTGGCTGCTCAGTTGTCTTTACCCCGGTGATGACTGTCGGTGAAGTTTGCTAAACCACTTTTGGAACCAGATGGTGGTACGACATCCTCTACCAGCGTCCACTGTGATTGACTCTGGGGGCTGACAGCGCTGTCAGCGGCCCGGCAGGAGACACGCCGTGTGGTGTGCTGGGATTTTATGACTGAACTGTGAGCAGGACGCAAACTTTTACTTTCTCTATGTGACTGTGTGAAAAAAAAAAATCTTAAAAATCTCTTGTGAGTCTTACAAAACATGAGACTCACATAGGCTGATACAGGAGTTTAGTTGCATCGATGGAATGAAAAAGGAGCAAATCTGATTGGACTGTTTACATGAAACTAATTAGCTTGGGAAAAGAACATATATCATTATTAATTAATGAGTTAATATGAGCCTATAAAGTTAAAATATAAAATCTACAAGGCCCTTTTCACAAGACAGTTATTTTGTACTAAATAATGCAACAGAATACATTATAACAAAATAAAGCTCTATGCTACATCTTTGTTATGGTTATGACTAAAAAAGGTCTGCAGAATCATCTCAGCCTTCGTGTGAGCTTATTTTCATCTGTCAGATTTTCGCTGGGTTCACATCAATTTCTTGATCCACTTCTAAAAAAAGACTCCGACAATTTGGTTTGCGTGAGAAAGTGAAATTCTTCCTCTCCCTTTTCCTCTTTTAATGCAGATAAATACCCCCAGAATGGGGGGGAGGGAAAAAAATGCAATGAAATCCATGTACAGGAGGTAGGTGCCCATCTTTTCCCACAGTGATAATTCTTCACTTCATCCACATCAGAGCGCCGCCTCAGGGGACGGGGATGGGAAACACAGACAGAGCCTGTGTAGCTCTTTTAGCGACGGGGAGAGAGAACCTCAAACTGGCACATCAATCATGGCTTTTTTTTTTTGTGCACCAATATAAAGCAGTAAATCACATTTGTTACCTTCTGATGAGAGACAGACTTCACACCTATATACTAACAATACAAAGAGAAAGATCGCCAGTGTCTAATATGGCCACGATTTGTCAGTGTCTATTCTAATGGAACGGTTAAATTAGCTGTTACTAAATAATAATGTTATAACAGTTCAAGCTACATTTAATAACTTGTTAAATCATCAATCATTGTTTATCATGCATTGAAACAGTGCAGTTGTGACAGTGCCAGTCTGGATCTGTCTGTTAAGTTAATGTTAACTTAAACAGCTAAGCCATCTGTAGTTTGTCATTAGTACCATAGATATAGATAAATATAACCGTACTCTTGACCTCCCTGAATGAATCATATGAAGCAGATCACTTATATAACACTGGTCATTTTTCCTAGAGAAAAATAAAAAGCTTATAGTTGACTTTTCATAAATACAATAAGCAAACAAACACATTTTTATCTATAGGTTTTCCATCTTTCTATCTAATCTAAAAAGCTGTCACATATAGGGATGGGATGGAAAATGAGTTCTACATTACCCCAAAATTCAAGACATGGCCTGCAGTCCTTACACTGAACTTTGAATTAGAGCTCATCAGGTCAATCATATTATTAATTTTTCACGACTCATTGAGATTCATCTAATTTTTTCTTGTTTCTCATTCTATTCATGCAGACACAAGATAAGCTCTTGACAAAGCTTGGTATAATCACATCCTGTTTGTTACTCAAATACAGGCCTGGGGTTTGAAGAACACTACACGATGTTGGTCAGAGAAATCACAATTACATATCTTCCTCAAATGATTCAGCTGCTAATTATTGCTGTAGAATACTTCATAAGCAGCTGGCAGGTTCTTTGATGCTCTCACTTTAATCGCCTACATTCTGGTGCAACAGATTGATATCTGTAAAGATTATTGTATAATAGGAACTGTACTGCAAAGGGAGCTGCATTAATTAATATTTCCTTTGTGCTACACACAAAAAATACCAGTCTGACATAAAGAGTAAAATACAGATAAACAATCTGATAAGTTAGGATTTTATTTTAAAATCTCATGTCATGAATGAAGAGAGTTGTGTAATTCAAATTTGATTTTTTCATTTTTTTTTAAAATCAAGATTCTCATGTAATGAGTCATGCACTGCTCTGATCAAAAAGAAAAATCCATGTCACTGTTCTCAAGGATTATTAGTGAAGTTTTTTTTTTCCTTTGGTTGCTCCTTTAAATTTCCATCCACGTCCCAATCAGAGCAATGGACATCATCAGCACTGATTCAAGGATAATTGTTCCACATAGTCATCTCTGTCTACTGGTTATACAGACCAGTGGTTTAATATCTAATCAATCTGAATGAATCATGAGCTCCTGTCAGCTCTATTACAAATACAGACTTGACCATTACATTTTTAATTAACCCCAAGTACAACATATTGGAGAGCTGCCCCCCGATGTCACTATGTATAACTCTGGGTAATAGAATGAAATGGCTTCACATATTTCACATAGTGAATTTGAAATCATGTTGGAAAGTGAACGTCTTTGGCCAGACGAGAGCAGAGTTTGTACTACTTATCAAGTGATTAAGGCAATCTCTTTATTCGACTCTAGTTTCCATGGAGACGCGGCTTGATTTGACGAGCACAATGTGTGTATGTGCGTGTGAGAATATGTTTACGTGTGTGTTCTTTAATTTGCACAAAAGTCGAAAAAGCAGGAAAGAGATACAGCTGAAACCCCAAAAGCTTGTCTCAGTGTAAAAATGCACATCCTCTATAAGTCAGACTGCAGAAGCACATAAGGAACAGATCTGTATATATTAAATGTTAAAGGCAGCATGTCGACCAAAATAGTCATTGTTCAACTATTTACCAAAAAACGCTGTAACTGATTGGAACTAAACACAATCTGAACCAGCTACACGACGTAACTGGCTCAAGGCGAGATACAGTGTCTGCAAAGCCAGATGTGATTTTAAGTGATAGAGGTTTTCAGTGCTACACAAACAAAAAAGACAACTTGGAAAGCTGCAGGGAGGAGAGTTTTACCAGAGGCAAGTCTTGTTTGATGAATAATGCAGCCGTCTATGATCAACAAAATTGCAGAAATCCTTAAAGCACATGTTTGCACATGTTTTTCACGCTCACTGTTGATTTGCAGACCCGGGGTCCAAAAGTCCGAATGTCTGTGTGAAATGTTGACCATCACCACTTTCACTCAAACAGTGTGTCAGTCTGATACAACACTCTAATTTCATACAGCCTTCAAAATTAAAACAGAGAATCAACAACACGTGACAGTGTCAACAAGCTCTTATTAAGATCATAAAGGAAAATATTTTTTTTGCAAAGCTTCTGTATTAAATTGCATTTTATGAGGCTTCTAGACAAAAGGTTAAAAAATGTTGGCAAATAAGTTTTTTAATGAAATTAGATTTTAGTTTTGTTCATTACCAAAAGTTCAATCAAAGGGTATTTTTTTTGTCATTATCAAAATACCTTTTGAACACACCTCAATATAAAACTTTATTTCAAAAAAGTTGGGACTCTGTGTGTTTACTGAGAAAGGGTTTACAAAGTGTTCCCGAGCCCACGTAGTAATCTCCTTTCTACAATCATGTGTTTGACAAAGTGTTGAACTTCGCTCCATCCTTGCTTGTGAACGACTGATTCTTTCATGGATGAACCTTTCATACCCAATCACCTGTTACCAATGAACGTGTTTACCTGTGGAATGATCCAAACAGGTGTTTTTGGATCACGTTCTGCTTTATTAATGTTTTACGCAGCTTCTCAACTTTTTTGTGCAGACTCTCTCTCCTTCATTCATGGTCTTCCACACTCATACAAACATACTGTACATGCACACACAGGCACCAGCTTGGCGAAAAATACTGCAAGAGAAAGAGGGTTTGGGGACTGACTGCCTGAGGAGCTACTAAATTCGCCTGATCCTAATTGCACTGTCCTGCTGGGGAGAAAATGTACATCATTATAGCCATTAGTTATAATCATAGCCGATTAAGGCCGGAGCTAGCATTGCACACGGGCCAGCCCATATCGGCTAAGTCGGGGGGGCTCGTGCCTTCATGACGAGCAGCGGCTCTTCTGCCACTTTCAGCACCTCTTTTTAAATGCTTCCAGTTCAATGAGCGTGGTCATACGGTTCTGTCACTTCTGCATATGAACAATTCAGAGCAGATGAGGCGAAGAAGCTCAGCTGTTTTTTTTTTTTTTTTGTCTCTGATATTTTCTCTTTGATAATTTTAAAGGGCAGCGTGTTTCACCAGGCGGTGATTTGATTTCTCGGCCCCCATGTTCCATTATAAGTCACCAGAAATGGTGTTGTTTCACAGGACAAAGTAATTTACGATGAGGGATGATTGGTGGATGGTAGCCACATGTCACAGGTTAATGACCATGTATGATGGAGAGCGACAGAGCTGGGTCAAATTCCCAGAGCTCAGAACTCAGACGTTGTGGTCTTAACTTCTGTCCATACTGATGGACACAAGCTTAAAAATATATATTTTTTGCTAGCTTTTCTTTATCGTGGTCAGGTGTTATCTGGAAATCACATGGCAGCTTTAGTTGCCACAAAAGAGCCCGGACTAATCCTCTGAGCACATCCTTCCTCCCTGGTACATCTATTACAGTCTTCTCTCAGGGTGGACACACGCCGCAGCAACAGAGCGGCGGAGGTCATCGGCAGTTCAGCCCGCAATTAACTCTGTGCAATTAATTGCTGATTTCAGAAGAATAAACTGTTCTGAAAAATACGGCACACTGTGGAATTTGGAAGGCGATGGTTTGATTGGCTTTCATGGTAGCTTAGGCTGAAACGGTTCATGCATAATGGCTAACGCTGTGCATTAGTATGCCATTAGGTCTCCTTTTGCATACGGGGATGAGTATGCATTTGGCAGGAGTATGTAATCAAATATGCCTTGTGTGTTTGAATTGCTGTGGAATAAGAGGGCCCTTATTGTATTATTCGTCCGGGTTGCCCATTAGTTATCCTTGACTTTCATACAAATTAATTTAGCCTTCAGCACCCAGAGGAAGCCTGAGCTGTTCAGTATGCATTGGCTGCTACATTAAGGTTGTAGAGTTTGTGTACAAGCACAGGTCAAAAGTGTAGGTCAATTACGACTTCAGGTGTCCAAGTGTTATAAGGCCTATGTGAACCTTGGGGGTTTGATCTCTGGAGGTGTGGGAAGCAGATGACTGTCACAGTCAGGGCCGTGATCCGAAGAAGAGAATTAGGCTTCTTTGTCTATTGGATGGAAAAGACTTTGAGACAGAGCCATCTCTTTACAATTAGCCCAAGGTCTGGCCTTTTTTTTTTTTTTTTTTTTTGACCAGAAGAAGAAAGGACACTGTTGATTAATTTAGACAGAAAAGAGTTTGCGGCCTACGGACCATTTTAGAAATGACATGGAAGAAACTAATCACAGAAAATCCAGCAGCCTCGAAGACAAGAGAATAGAAATGACGGGCTAATTAGTTTGGTTCCAGCCTGGTTCAGGATAGAAAGTAGCGATGCTGCGCTGTGAACTGGGGTGTAATGATGAGAGAGCTGGAGTGCGTGGCCCTGAGACCCTGAAGTTTCGGGAGGCGTGGGAGGAAAGGCAGCCGAGCTCTCCCCCGTGACTTGACAATGTTTGTTTCACCATCTGATATTTGACATAATGAGCAGAAGTATGTGTGTGGGTTCATTTGTGCATGTGTGCGCAGGCTAGTCATTTCTAGTAAGCGCAGATTGGGAAGGTGGTAATAAAGGGAGGAAAAAAGAAAGGGAACGCTCCGGCTGGTGTTCGGCACTACAACTTCCACTGTCAACAATCCCTAATCACTGGAGACAGGCCCTATTAAAGGACACAGACTGAGATGTCCAGCCCTCACTAGAGACCCCTGTGAGTGCAAATCATTACTCTCCGTGTGTTAAATAAAGAGATAGCGGTGCCCCTTCTCTCTTGTCGGCACAGGTCATTAGCCAGTGTAAATATGTAACGCTGTGACATTTAGGTCGAGGGATTTTCGGGGTAATGTAAGACCAAACTTAAACTTGGGTAATTAGGAAAAAGAGAAATGAGAAAAATTAAATGAAAATGAAATAAATTCACATTTTCCTGTTCAATAGAGAGAGAAGAGCCAAATCTAATTTAATACTAACCTTAAACAATAACTGTCTTTCTAATAAATCTGTGTAAAGGATCTGGGACATATAATCAAATTCACACGTCAAATACAAAGTTGCAGGATTCACAGTATTTCATTTCTCGGAGTTCGGTCCGGTAATCATTTATTAATATTTAGTGGATGTTCTCCATCAGTTGTCACATACTTTTCAACAAGTTCATTCTGATAGTTGGTGGCCGCTCATTCGGTGTCTCGCTACTTTCACTGTGGGCTGCTCATTTAAATATTTTAGTGATGAAAATGTGAGGCCAGTTTTTTAAGATAAGATAAATATTTTAGTGACTGAAGGATGACCAGGGTCGTCTTGGCGTTCGGATGTAAGTACAAGTGACAGCTGACCGCCTCGTGTCATAGTTAAAAAGCGTGGATCTCGACCAATTCACGAGTAAAAAAAAAAAAAAAAATCTACTAATGACTTTCAGTGTTATGGAAAGAAGAAAATATAGCTTTAATATTTCCTGTGCACCATATGCGCACGAGTCATTCTGTGGTTATTTACGTCAGAGAAAATGGTCGTTTTATTGCAGTAACATTGCAGTGTTTTTGAAATTTGCAGAACAGAGAGTGGGAGACAGCAGGAGACGGAGCCAGATAAAAATGAAAAAAAAAAAAGGGAAAATGTTTTGATTGCTTTCCATAAAGTTCTAGTTAAACTGGGATTTAAAGATCTAGTAATCAGTCATTCAGGCTGTATCACACATACCCCTTACTGCTTCACAGCATACTGCCAATGGCATGCAATTGTGCAAAACGAGAGGCTGAGAGGAAATGGAAATAACTTTTTCTCTGGAGTATATGATTTAATAATCAAGGAAAAAAATACAGAGCTGGTTAATTCCGCTCAGTGACATACTGTATTGTACAATGTGAAAACTTTCCTCTTAAGGTTAAATACACTACTGAAGAAAAGTGAGAAGTGTCATCGTATGTGCAAATGTACAGTGCTTTAAGTTAAATTATAATTCGTCAACTCCAGCAAGATGTGCACTTTGCAACAACAACAACATTGCTCATATGCTAATGTCAAGTTGAAATGTAACATATAATACAGTTGACTGAATCTGTAGGATCAATAAAGAATGGCATTTCCAAAGGATCGAGATGGGTTTTGCGTCTGTCGATACCGGATTGCAGTCGGCTTTCTCCTCTCTCGGTCAAGTCTTTCCATTTAATCGAGAGGGCTTTTACTTCAGGTTAATGTGTGCTGTTGAATGCGAGAGCTTATTGGGTTGCGTGTAAGTGGATTTGGCTGCGACGATGACCAAAGCTCAGCACCGGAGACCTCTCAGACAACACATTTGAGGCCAGAGAAAGCCAGCTCCGACCGCCTGTCAACTTAAAAGCCATTAAAACAAACAGCGCGGCGAGAGAAAGTATTGACTTGTACTTTACCCAGGGGATGGAAGGAAACACAGGAATGTCAAAGAAATCCGAAGACACAGGTTGTTTCCACCACCTGAAATACTTCGTTGTCAAGACAAGACTTTTGGAGAAAAATAGTAATGATACAATAATTTGCCCTCTGAGAGCAACCTGGAGAAATCATAGTCATTACAGCTTGTGGTAACGCCTGTGCATTGTAGTCCAGAGGATTTAGTCTATTTCATTACGGAGACACTTTACCGTCCCACACCATATCTGCTCTTGTCCCTCGCTCCATCCATCATATCCTTTTAATGTTAGCTCTGCAGGATAAGCAATTTAGAAGGACAAAAAGGGCAGCCCGTGTTAATTCCGTGAAGCTCCAAACTTTTAATTAGGACAAGCCACGAAACAACAACAACATTAACAATAGAATACGAAACAATAAAAGGGTAATTATCGTGAAGCCATACTCTGGCTGCCAAGAACACCATAAAACTAATTACCAACGTCTGACAGCAGATGGTTTGGGGGTGGCAAGTAAAACTGGGAAGGTATATGTTTATCAGAGGATGCACGCGTATAAAGAAGAGATGCTGATTCCAAATAGAGGCGTATTTGTGGTGAGTCTTTACAGCAACAATGCTTTTGGAGGGACAGAGGAGGAGAATGATTGACAATTCAAATTCAATTAAGGAGATCGTAGGAGATGAGAAAAGCGACTATAAGATGGGACACTTGCAAACTTCCAACTCCACTAACCTAATTCTTATCAAGCACAGCTTTAATTGTCTTCAGATGTTATGGAGAGTGGCCGCAGGATCTGGCAACGCAAGTTCAAGTGGAGGTAAAAAGTCAAGGAACGGTCGCTGTCAATTAGAGAGGCGAACAAACAAAACACAGCCCAGTCAGAGCAAACACCCCGGGAGTGATTTCCAGCTGACAGAAAGCAGTTTGATGTACACTATGTCAAACTACTGAGGCCTGTCCCGGTGACCCATGCAGCTCAGGCTCTCGTCTAATGGAGAAACATATTTGTGCACGTCAGAGCGGACTGACACGTTGGCAGGTCAGCGGCCATTTTTAACGAAGCCAAGTGTTTCATTTACTTTAATGCCGCCGGGACTGCATCTATCTCGCTTTTAAACATCTGTCTTTGTTCCCTTATATGGCCGTGTGTAGGCTGTCTGTAGATTGGAAGAGGGCACTTCTTATTGAATTTCAGGACTGATCACTCAGACCCATTTAAAAGGCTGAACCTGGAACATGTTGAGGACACCACTTTATATTCCTGAAAGCATCATGGCTGCATTCCAAAAGCACTGGAATAAATGTAATTAACAATTATGGTCTGCCCTGCTTGACATCTCATTATTTGAGCTTTCCTGATGTCCTTCGCCTTTCCTGCCTGCATCTCTCTCTCTCTCTGTCACGGAAACGTTTTAGCCAGTCAAAACACACAATGACAGCTGGGGAGGGGGTGAGACAGACAGGAGTCTAAGGGAATGCTTGTGTTTAAGTACATTTTTGGCTTGGGCTTCAAAAACCGGGGGTTGAAAGAACTTGCAGCAAACAAGTGGATTAGAAAATCCATTTGTGAGCCTTGACACTGTGCTGCCTGCTGATATTCTGACATAAAAAGAGTAGGTGGGCATGTGGTATGCACACATCAAACACACAGGCAAACATGCCTGTCTGCGGCAAGCCATTAGGCCCAGGTGAAGTGGCTGATGGATGATATCTGTCTGCCTCGAATCGCTCACATCCAGCTTAGTCCAGAGCGTGACTGGATGAGGTCTTGTAGAACTTCTCAAAGTCACAGAGTGAGCCGTCTCCACTATCTCACCCCCGAACACGGTGACCGCGAAGCACATTTTATTTTTCTCCCCGTGTTGCTTGAAATTGCTTGAAATTCTCGCTTGACATAATGATGTGCTCAAATTTTACATATCAAACACGTTCAGGGAGCAAAAATGGATTCGAGCAATGTGGCATCTACATGTAAAGACGTATCTATGCTCTTATATATATATGGTATTCATGTCTTTTCTCATTTAACAGTGAAAAATGTGATCCAATAAGACAAACTGGATGACACGGTACAAGATAAAAAAAAAAAAAATCTGTATAGCAATTTAAAGGTTTGAAGGCTATCTACCTGAGGTTTTCTGCAGGCATAGAAAAACCTTGTCACTCATTCAGTGATCTCACATTAAAATCAGACAAGCATTCCTCGCCCTCGTCGGCCATGTGCATCAAAGGAAAATTATGCATGACTGATGAAACGCTTGCAAAATGATTTTTAAGCACACTACACCGCGTTGACAGAAAGCAGTTCTAACGTGCTCATACAGAAGGCACTTCAGCACTCCAGACAAGATCACTCTTTGATTTTAGGGCAATCCCACTTAAAAAACTAAATTATTCAAGCTGTTTTTCGAAATGTGCGCGCCGTAAGTGTGAGGAAGGAGTGGGCATTCAAAAGAGGCCACAAAACCGTGGTGCACATAACAATTAAAGAATGGTTAAGGGAATGGAAAACTCCTCACCTGTCGTAGGCCAGCATGCGACATGAAGAGTGTAGTTTCAAAAAATAGTCACTAGTGTCTTTTGGATGTTTGTTGTTTTTTTTCCCTCTAAGATGTGATTTCATTTTTTATAACATATCCCTCACTGAGAACATCGGGTCAGTCTTCTGCAGCTTCTGTTTTGCAGGTCTCCCAGAGGTCTGGTGGTCTGACCTGTGCTACATCCAGCTGTTCGTGGCAGCCAGATCAAAGACATGCAGGACGGTGTGGACGGTCTTTGTATGTCTTGACATTGGATATAGGCTGATCATGTGGTCACACGGATCAAAAATCTTCACCCTGTGTTCTGTTTCCTGGAGGATGGTTGAAAATGAGAAGTCCTCCAACAAAAAGGACACGAAAAACACACTTTAAAAATCTAAATATAACACAGTTAAGACTCTCATAAATAAAAAACAACAACATCCTTATGAATAACAGAAACAATATATCTTTATATATTTGATCACTTACTACTATAAATCTTTAGGATTACAATTAGGATTCAAACAGACTGCATGCATGGTGTGTGAAATAAAGGCCTCAGCCAAAGAGGACAAATATGAACCAACAACATTAGCGACACTTACAAATATCTATCCTTCTTTTGAAAACTTGTATGCGTGCACAATCCTTTTGAACAATCATCATTAAGGTATGGCTGCACATGAAAAGGGAAAAGCCTTCTATTTTTACCTGATAGGTGGATAAAGAATTGTGGGTTTTTTTTAAATGCCTTAGACCTTAATCAGCAATTGCAGGCCTTAACTCACTCTGATCAAAATGTGGCAACGCTCCTTTTACACAATGTACATATTTGTCATGAACGTTTTTCATCGTTAATTTGAAGCACATTCAATCTAATTTTATGCTGGCCATCAAGAAAGCGACAGTGAAGGTGTTATTGTATTTTTTTTTTCTCCTGACAGGCTCATCAGTTTGGTCGGCAAATGAATTGACAAAGAAAAAGAAAATGTCACTTGTGATTCACATAATTGGTGATTTCATCATTGTTCCTCAGCCTATCAAATTCAAGTGCAGGTGATGAGGTAAGCACTTTTAGGGCTATCTTAAATTAAGCATTTTAGGCACATCTGTAAAGCTGAAAAGAATAAGACTCTGACAATATCATAATACTCTTTCCAAGTTTTGGTTATTCTCTACATTTCCACCAAGTACATATCAGGTTCTAGCAACCTTACACCAAGCTTTCTCTTTCATAGATTTACTTTGCTTTACTTTTATTGTCCACACCATTGTGACTCTCATTAAGTCTCATTGCAATTTTACTGTAAGGTGAAAACTGTGCTGCTACTTTTTTAAGATCTCATAACTCCTGATCCAGAATAAAAAGTTTGGGTAAACAAGACCGACCAATGTATGGTTTTTTGTAAATACAGTACTTTTCAGTGATTCCCCAGTGAGCACAGTCAGTCTTATTTCACCGTGGCACCATCCTGAAAAAATATTTGCTTGCAACGCCTCAGCTTTTCACCATTCTGCTGTATCATATCAATGTTTACAGCTTGTCTGGATGGAAGACGGGTGGCGACTGTGGCCCAGATAAGTAGGGAGAGGAGTATTTTTCTCTCGCCGCTACAGAGATCCCCGCTAAGAGAGAAAAAGAAGCTACACTTTGGACAGATCAATACTGGCTCTGACCAAAGTAAAATGGATGACACATCTGACCCGCTGAACTTGTTGGAACAAAAAGTCATCAGGCCATTATCGGAGCGTTTGTGCACGATGACGGCGGAGGGAACAAGGACAGACCTTCAAGATCGGCTAGGACACACAGGATCCACTCAGTGCAAATGTTGCAGGCAGTTGACGTCTTAATAGCATTTTATATTGTAATGTGCTTGCAAAGATAATGCATTCAATTGAATAAGGAGGCAATTATAATAGAAAAATGAGAACAATAGCACTTGTGTTGGAAGGAGAATCAAATTTTAAGATGTTAAACTCTGGAGCTTTGCGACAAAAACGGTGTGTTTTTCAAACTTTCTTATTAGACTAATATCTCACATTACTGCTGCTTGAATAATCGTCCCATAATTGATTTGATGGAGCCTCTTCATGTACCTTTTATTAAACATCCTCGTTGTATTGATCAAGTGAAAATGTACAATTGCCTTGCTCATCCATAAGAGAGGAATCACTCAGGGGGAAACTGTCCTATAATTAAGAACCTGCCCAAAACCATTAAACTGCTCAGTAGCTCAAGCCTCTTTAGTTTGGCGTGCACAGCCTCCAATAGTCCATTACTTTGATCTACAGGTCACAGAGGAACAAAACTCAATACGCAGGCTTAGACGGTGTTATGAGCTATATCAAGTTCAGGTGGTGTCGGTTGGAAAATCCATGACTTTTCTACAGTATATCAGCTGTAATTTCTCAACACGATGGAGAAAGGAGATAAAAATAGCTTAAGACTGTCACAGTGCATCAATTCAGTAATACAGCTGAGCAGCTCGATGGCGACAGAATAAATGAATAGGAAGCCCCAACTCCAAACAGCTCCATCTAAATCCCCATAAAAAGATAACTGCATCTCACCACATTTGAATTTCAGCGAGGTATTTGCTGATGGCGTGCCATACTTCAAACGATAAACTTCTCGAACGGCGAGGAGGACGTATTGGCAGAGCTCTATGCGCCGTATAAAAATTTTATCACCAACTTTGACCATGAGTGCGCAGCCAAGATCTACAGTGCTACAGTGAGACAGAATAAAAACACCAACAAGCTGCTGCGACGACCATATTACATTTTATAATACATTAGTTTAACTGTCAATTAAGCGTAAGTCAGAGGGGAAAGTGTTTAATTTTGCGAATTGCAATGATCACCTTTTCAGCCAACCTCATAAAGCTGTTTCCTATTGACAGATTTCACACCCTCTTTTCCTCGTCTTTGATTTACAATTTACAAGACTGCTGTTTATTGAAAAGGTAATTTCAGAGAAAAAGGCCAAGGATGTGCAAACTGCAAGTTCCAGCAAAGACCCTGGAAATAACATAAATAACCTTGTTATCAGGAATATTTGAAGTGATTCTCTTTACATCCCAAACACACACCTCCCTGGACACAGCTGCTTATTGCCTGTCAATCACACATGCACATCTCATTTCAGTCCAAACATGCTAGAGCATATATGATCGGATTTCACTTTGTATGCAGCTGTAGTCAGGGATCTGTGCTCGACAGTATCGTTTCCTCAGAAAAGCTGCTCCACTTAACAAATGCTATGTGTTCGCAGCTGCTACAGGGTAAACACAGGTATTATATACTGCCATGTTATGTACACAGGTTATTTGCTTGATGACGTATCAAACCCACCACCGAGTTCCACTAGCATTTCACTAAAGAACCTGAGCGTTGCCATAAACTGTTTCATGCCAGATATAGTCTAATACCTTCCAAACTTCAGAATTCATTTGCCCACACACAGTCAGATTTAGACTTTGAGAGTCTCCATCTGGACAGGAATTGAAGGTTTGGCTTTAATTCAACAACCGTGACTTAAGGATGCTCCAGCTCCACCTGTCCATGATGGATTTCATCTAATAAGAACCATCCTGCTTAAGCATAGATGCAGACACAGACAACCAGTATCATTCTTATTTTTTCACACTCCACCAAAATTACACTCAGTCTGCATCTCTCAATACACATCGTATTTGTTTAGCAGCAGAACATGATGAACAAATAGACTTCAAATCACAAACACGGTATCTATGTATATCTATGTCCAGCTCTTGTTGTGAAAGGATTACACCTGTGGTAGCCCCCCCAAAAATGATTTGACCTGAGTCTTGCCCACACATGTACTTGCATTTGTGCTTGGCCTCAGTTACACAAAAAAATCATCTTAAGTAGTTCTGCTATTTTTTTTTTACAGTCTGTATTTTGTGAAGACCTGCCCCAGCTCTGATGGTGTTTACTTAAGCCCCCAACCAACCAAACCGATGAAGGTAACTAAAACTAGCCAATCAGAGGTCTTCGCAAAATCCTTTTCCTATAGCTTAATGTGTCACATGATGTTAAAACGATGTATAATTATTCTGTAGATTATGGTATATCTTCTGTATATACTATATCAGTCATTTTGCTTCAAATTTCAGTTGCATTGCCTGAAAAGGATGAGTCACAGTCGAGAGGTGAAAAAGAAACATAAAACACAAAGCTTTTCATACTGTACATTTTTTCACTCAATTATTACACCTACCAATTATTCACTTTGTCTCATATTTTCAACTTTGATAAAAGCGCCTTTTTGAAAAGTAAAGCCTTCCAGTAAAACATAAAAGAAACTTGAGCCCAAAGAATTTCTGTGTCTATTAATTGAATGGGCTGTTGTTTCAAAGCAGAGGGAAGAAGTGTTACAGACTCACACAACTGCCGATGTCCAGAAAGGTCCTGGATATTCAGAAATAATAGCAATAGCCAGAAAAGCACTAGAGGACTGCATTCACATTCAAGGCTGCACAACTCTACTACTACTGATAGAGAATTCACAAAATGTCACTGAAATTTGCCAATACATTTTTGAGATATCTTACAAACTAACATACAAAGGAGATGGGGCTGAAAGCAATTCGTCCTTGGCTGAGGGGAATAGAAGAAAACAAGGAAGAGATATAGCCGGAACGCAGGGTCTCTGCAGATTCACAAAGTGACACCGGGAGCCAGGGGGCCATAAGGCATGATTGAGTAGTATAATTTAGGCTAATGCTGTTTCAAAGGGTGATTCTGCACAGACTCGAATTTATCTTTGTGTGCTGTGGTTTACACTTAACCTGCTGTCTGATTAGCTCTTGATTCTTGTATTTTTTAGAGCAAATTCACCATGAAATTGCTCCAGATTTGACCAAACATCCGCAAGTGTTCAAAATGTATTGCTTGCTTGTGTTTTTGCATACCAACGAGAATGATGTCATGTCTCTTCTTGGCTGTCCGTTGACGAGCGAGGTGATGCTCGCAACCGTATTTTGAATTTAGGAGTCGAGTAGCACGACATAAAAAATTAAATTACTGAAATCTAAATATATAAAAAATTGACGTAATTACTGTAATAACAACGCCACAAGAGAGAGACCAAAAACTCCCAGAGTATCATTAAATATCTTTAATATCATGTACAGACTTTCCTCCAACAGCATTTCATCTGGCTCAGGTATCTACATGCAACCTGTGTACTGAAACTCCTTTAATGCGTTCAGAAATTGGTTTTCTTCTTTTCCCACAGTTGGGATAAGCTCAAGTGATTTGTCTCTGTAATTACCACCTTAATTCTGCAGCAGCAGTCTGAAAAACCTCCTTGGCCTCCCGACAGCAGCACCATTATAATATCTGATTTCGGTGGTTTTAAAAACGCAGGTACAATAAGTGGTAAATGATGCAGAGGTGGTCTCCCTGCAGAGAGGAACGCCCCGACTATAGCAATGAATTTGCAAAAACCCTTGTGGGCTAATTATGTTATATTTCTGGGTAAATTCATCTAAATCAATCAGCACAAAAACAATTGTGTCGAAGGTATAATTTTGCTCTAGTATCCCATTCTTTACCTCTCCATATAAAAAAAGCTGCCATACTTTAGTGTTTTCACAATTTCTGCAGAAGAGAGTCCAGAGTAATCCCACTTTAATGTTTAACACCTGCAAAATGTTGCTTCACCTTCGATGAGACGGAAAACTGCTCTATTGTTTTAGAGGAAGCTCAAGTCTTGATTGAATGTGTCTTCTTTTCACATCATCTATTAGGCGAGTAGATTTCCCACGTCAGGCGAACGGCGACAGACTTTTCGACTTGCTCGCTCCACATCCCAGCTGTCATTGCATGTGACAACGGCAGCGGTGGCCACATTTTAATCTGCGAACACTTTTTTTTGTAAGACCTTAATCAGCGCCGACCAGTGACAGGTTGACACCAAAAGATGCTTATTTTTCTTAACAAAAAGTCATTTTCTACAATCAGCCTCTTGTTTTTTTGTTTCCTGCATCAGAATGGCTTTGATGATAATCACGCTCGACTAAATTTAGGCATCAAAAAAATGCTCCGCTGCTCCTTTGAATAAAGGCGTGTGCACCCATTAACTTCACTGAGCAGTGCTCCAGCGTGGACAGTCGGTTCAGTCTGTTCCGTCCCGAGACATTTTGTTAACCCTCGTCAACTTCCTTGTGAAAACTGTACTTTAAACATTATCTTTGCTCAGAGAAATGAGAGGTCATAATCCCCAGTGCTGCATAAAAAAAAAAAAATCAAACCAGGGATCAAATGAAAAGTGATTTGTTAATTAGCTTCTTCCAGCTGTTACGTTGTCTTTTGAGCATAATGAGGATAACGTCCGGTGTCAGAACACAACTAAGGCATTTTCATTTAATCCTTAAGTGGAAAATGCTGCAAAATCCGACTGCTGTTCTGTCTCTATCAGCTGCCTTGAAATACATCATGTTTTGTGTTTCAACATTGCTGCCGTGATCTCGACGACAGTCAGACCTTTTATTCTTGTTTTTATACAGGTTTTTCATCTGTATTTGCTGCTGAATTCTTCCATTGATCATGTATTGTGATTCTCATGCTTATGTATAGATATTCCTTCAGAGCCGCTGAGACCAAACGATTACCACAACAATAAAATCGAGCATCGACACATCACAGAAAGCAAACCCCTGTCATGTTACTTCAATGATTCAACACCATGGACAGCGACTGTGTTGACGAAATATACCATAACAAGCACCATTATCGGTGGTCTGAAGAACGTGGAGGTCGTTCCGGTCATTAGTACACTTGCAGGTAAAAGTGTCTGTAGAAGGCCAGATGAGACCTTTAGTTTTCTTTAGCGAGATGTTTTTTTACACATTGATCTGCCACAGACGTCTGTCTGGACTTGGCTGAATTTCCTTGCTTCTTCTTGCTGCTTTGGCCACATCTTTATTCTCGGTTTCCCTAAAATTGGTGGAGTCGGTCAGGAGAAAACCATCCACTAACATCTGTCTTACAACCCCTCCCAAAATTCAGAATTGTTTATGCATCAAAAAATTGCAGTTTAGATTTTTAGCACATGCTTAGATACTTTTGCTTTCTTCCTCCTTTTCACTTGAAAATTCTTGTAAAACATCTTTTAGTTGTCAACAGTCTAAATAAACTGTTGCTTTATGTTTTTCTTTCTCAAAAGAACACAAGTGTTAATGCAACATCCAAAGATAAAGCAGACTCCCTTCGCCTCTGCAAAATGTATCTCCATTTGTGTTGCTGTATTTTGACTGTGTATTTATTTTGTTTGCACTCCCCCCGCTGTCATCACGTTGAGCTAAAACACATGTGACCGTTAGCAGGGTTTGCGCCGGGTCAGGGAGGATGTGTCACTGCCGGTCCGAGGCATTTTCAGTTCAAGCCTCTCAGGCCGGGGCCTTTGGAGATATCTCTGGGTGAAACTGAATTACTGCCAGCACCGCAGTGAAACCTCACAATCGCTAAAGTAGTTTCAGGCGAAACTTGAGTAAAAAACAGAGTCGGGAAAGTGAGGTATTGAATGAGTTAAGTATTTATTCAGCTTATCGGACTGAGATTACTTTTGTTTTATTACTTACTGTATTCCCAAAAGCTCCACCAGTTCAAGGAAGGAAATGGTGATGTGAGGCTGATATGAATTGTTAACATCAGGAGCTTGAAGAGAACAGTACTCACAGAGTCTCTATATACATTATTTCTGGAAAACTACTGCTATATTGTTGCATTGTTGAACTGTTTGATTTCCAATGCGCCTTTGAAGTCTGAGGCCCAACTATTATTATTATTATTCTCCAACTGGGAAATAATATAATGGGAGGTTTGCTATATAGTAAACTGCAGTGCTTCATCTTAGGGCAGCTCCAGACTGTCGGCTAAAAGAGGCCAAGCACGGGGCCACCTAACTTTTCTATTTGTGGCGTGTTTTACTGAGAGAGCTTGCAGAAAGAATGTGAGATTCACCCGGCAGAGGTTAAGCACTCTCATCCAAGAACAAACATTTGTCTGATTTCTCACTTCGCTATAAAGCTATGAAACTCTATTGAAGGCTTCCCAGAAGTGCCAGGCGCATTTTCATCAAATAAATTATATATCAAGCAAATCGGTTGTGTGCCTTTCAATTATGCTTTTATAATGTCTCCATCCGATGACCACATGTAATTGCAAAAATATGGAGAGACGCTATAATGGAGGTCCCTTAGCAAATCAAGGGTGGTTACTGGAAGCGATGATGTTAGCTGCTACAACAGTATGCAAATCCACCCGGTAATTTGTTATTGTGCCAACATTAGAGATATTCCATTTAACATGGAAGAGCAGAAACAACAGCCCTTCGCATGCCCCGACTGGACAACAATCAACCGATCAGCATGATGTTGACAGCATCTCAGCCACATTCTCACTAACAAGGCTATATTCATTTGTTTATATATTTTTAAAATAATGTGGAAACCTTGTTATTCTCACTGCAACCCTGCAAAACATTAATTTCACAAGATAAGAGGACGTGCGCGGACTTGGCCGAGCACGGGTCGATGATGCCAGAGATGTTGACAAATCAATACTGCTGACAACTAATTTTTCAATTTGCCTCATATGTCCTGTCACCCTCTGCTCGGACGTGTGGCTGGAGTCGCTATGGATTTATTTTTTTGATGAAATGCTGCTTAATGGAGCCAGGGTTTGGGCACAAATCTATGTGTTTAAAACAGTATCTAATGAATTCCAAATGTTGGTGTGGCATCATATAGTATGATATAATAATCAATTGGATTATCACTAGCATTTACCCATGTTAATACCTAAATATTTATTAATACATTTGTTCAGCCTGACTTATTTCACAAACAGCTTTATTTGCTACTAGAAAAAGGGAGATCAGTCTTCATTGAGAAATAACTATTTTTGATATAATTAAGGAGCTCCGTGCCAACACACACACACAGCAAGATGTTTCCACTCTGTTGGCAGGATTAATGATAATCATAAACATAAGTATGGCCCATGAAGGACACTGGTAGGAGAAGCCTGTTTAACATGTCAGTATTCACATAAGAAATCTAATTAGCTATTATAAGATAACACGTTTTCCCCTACTTTGCATGCAGGGAGATGCCACATTGTCCTTTCAAACTGTAAAGTGGGAATACAAATTAAATTAACATCATAATATTGCAAGGACAATTTCCAGCATCCTATTCATAGCATCTGTTATTTTTACCCAATGATGGGCAGAACACCGAGTTGACTGTTCTGTTTGAGAAACGGACGAGACACAGTAATGCATCACATGGTAGGTTTTTTCGCCATTTGCAAATCTTCAGCCTCATTTCTGGCATTTTTTTTTCAAAGGTTGGGAAAGGACGACAAAGATGTCCAGCTTTTCAGCTCAGAGCTTTGGCAGGAGCCATATGATGATGACAGGAAGCCACAAAGTTGCTTCTCTGCCTGCGTGACTAAGAGGCATCATCTCATCAGTGTACTTCAACAGTAAATCATCAAAAAAAGAGAAAAAAAAAGAAAAAAGAAAAGCCTTCAAAATATTTTAAGGGGATTAAGCATCAGAAATAACATGCCTTTGAAATCAATTATTTTAATCCAATAAGTAATAATGCAGGTTGTAACAAGGTGATTCACAGCATATGGAACAGCACATTAATGGAAAACAATTGAACAAGCTAAAAATAACTTTAATTAAACTGTAGTTAATTAAATTCAGATGGTAAAGTGCAGGAGAAGAGCAAAAGCTTAAAAAAAAACATAAGTAAAGGACAACCTTCCTGAAAAACAGAGAGAAAGAGAGATCTTTGAAAAGAACACATCTTCCTCGTCTTCTTTCTTAAAAGCAGGCATTAAATAGAGTAGACCATAGGCTCCACATGGGGGGGGGGGGGTATGAAAGCACAGACACCTTTAGTTATTTTCCTAGATCCACAGTTGCTCAAAGAAGAGCTAAAAATAAAATGCAGGTAATGGGAAGTGGTAAATCTCAGCTGGGTTCCTCCTCTATTCTACCACCATATTTTGTGATTCCAACATGATGCCGTGGGGAGCCTCAACGTTCGACTTGTTCCAAGTTCGTACCGTGGATGGGGAGGTTTGATAAGCACAGGAGCTTTTAGCTTTTATCTGATCCGAGTTGGTTTAAAAAAATATTTTTAGATTTCAAAAGCATATGGCGCAATTTTTTTTTTTTCCCCCAGAAACAACTAACAACTAAAAATGGCACTGGTGAAGTGGGAAATCATGTGGTTCACAGTAAGCAGTGCGAAACCCAGAAACTTGAAAAACCGCTCGGCTCCACCGGCTCTTCATCTCGGTGCCTGAACGGCGTACAGTAAGCCTGTCAGGAGTGAACAGTCTCGCGCGCTGACTGCCTCTCTCCACCTCGCTGCCACCTTGTTTAGCCTGATCCGCCAATCTTCAGCGAGCTAATGCAAGTTGACACTTTGTCACCAGAATCCTAAACTCTACCCACAATGCAATTTGTCATCGCATTCAGGAGCCCATGACATTCATAAGAGCCTCTCTGTCAGTATCAATTTCAGTCTTATTTTAAGGGGTCTGAGCCCTGGCATTCTCACCAACAGATGCTCCAACAGTGTCCCTGAGGTTCGTTGCAATTGAACCAAGAACGCCCATGGACCTGACTAACAACTGGTCATATTCTCATTTCCTCTACACATTCAGGTTTGTGTCTGATTGAAATAGTCATTTTGAAACAAAGCTTGAAATAATTCATATCCGTCAACACATGCAATTATAATTATATATTGATTCCTTCTGCGTGTATTAGTGACCCATGGAGCTGAAACTTCATAAAGCCGCCTCCAATCAAGGTAGCGTCTGTCTAATTTGGCCCTAAAGGCAGAAAAGAAATACAGGTGTAATGATGCGTTTATGAGAAGTAATTTCTGACCCTCAAGGAAACAAAGTAAATTAGGCACTGGGGCATTAACTTTTCAGCTCTTGACCCAGTCGCCATTATACTAACATTTACATTGCTGTTCTCTTTGTAGTGTGAGAAATGTGAAGAAGGCTTTAATTGAAGGTTGATGTAACCTTTTCATGTGCAAGGTTGGACAATCAGTCTTAATGCAGCGGGGGCGCAATGCTCGGTTAACCTACTCAGGTTGCATCACATCTAATATATCTACCTACGTTCGAAAAAAAAGCCACGTAATGAAGTGAACATGGAACCTAATTAAAAGTTGACTGTGGATCTGCGTGTCAAAAGGTCAGCAATCAGTCTTACCGCAAACTGGACCTCGCAAAATTAACCCTGTCAAATTAGATTAGGCTAAAAATACTTGTGGCGAATACAGGCGCGCAAATAAAAGCAGCTTCTCAATGGAATCGACGTGGCTTCAAAAGGTGAAGTCATAGCCCTCTGTGAGTTACTGCTTCCCACAACGAGGCCTGGCAAAGTGATTAATTTTTCTATTTTTAGATCAGTTTCCTGTGTATTTATTTCTTTATTTTGCTAATGTAGAAGGCAGACGGCAGCTCTGCCAACAGAAATACTTTGTCAGCAACTTGATTGCATTTACATGGTAGAGTGAAGCCAAAGCTGGAGCAAATTAGAGAGCTAAGCCATGGGCACCGCTGGAATAACAGGCACTACAAGAAATGCCATGTGAGGAGACTGCTCAAAATCAACACCTCTGGAATGTCATTTTTCTCCCCCTTAACATGCCCTGAAATTATTACCACTCACTATGTTTTCTTTTCACGCAGCATCTCTTCAACATCTCTGCCTTGAGATTTTTTTTTCACACACCAACCTATTTTCCATCCTAGAAATACAGAGGCGAGAACAACAGGATGATAAGAACAGTAAAAGCAGCAGATGGTTCATATAATCAACTAAATCTTCAAGGGAAAAAAAATTCCCCAGTTGGATACTTTCATACAGCAGATATTCAGTGTTAGGTACTGTTTTATGCTTTGTATTTCAAAAATACTGTGAATGCAGCTTTAGTGCCGCAGCCCAGGCAGCAAGGTGATGAAAACGTCCTTACTTTCTGATTTGATTGATGTTTTTAACAAGCATTGTAGCTGCTATTAAAATTGTAGCGCCTCTGGAAAAAAATCTCAAGGTGAACTCACTTTCGCATAGTTTTTAAGTGAGAATTTCTCCACAGTCACATAAATACAACACTAAGCAATAGCCTCAGAACTGATTGTGTTTTAGGGTGGATTATTCCTTTAAACACAATTTACAACAACATTAGGCCTAGGGCAGTATTCACATTTTTTTGACCACTTGGGGGCAGCAGCTATAAACACGACATTGACAAATATTTGCCTAATAAAGTTGCTTATTTACACATCCAGCAGAGCGACATTAGCTCTCATTTGGAAATCGTGTTTCTGGCCACCTGATGAATCTAACTCCAATATTCACTCTCCATTTAGCTCGGTTTTGGTCCTCACCAGCTCCTTGGGGAAATAAGCGCCTCTTTAGCTGCTAAATGCTTCATGATGTTCAGGAGCTAGATGGTAACTTTTCCTGTCAGCCATTCGGTGCTGGGAATAGGTTTATCAGACCTTCTTTTTTTTCTTTTTTTTCCTGCTGAAAATAGCTGCCTGCCGCAACTGGAAATGAAGTTGATGAGAGCGGTGAGACTGAAGCTAAACAGTGAATGTGACGGGGTCGTAAAATCAAAACAATGAGCTGAAAATCAGTCAGAATTTTGATTAGTGCAGCTTTAAACATAGACATATGCCTATAATATGTGACGCAGCTAACATTTTCTACATATCCTTTAGTCGAGCCCACATTCACTTATCAGAGAAATGGAATATAATGATGTAAGACATTATACAGACACGACATTTTTCAAGTCATACTGTGAGTGTGTATTATCATTTGACACGCCTCGTGGCCTCGTGGTGCCCCGAAGGATAGAGAATGGATCACTCTAAAGCCTGGTTTTAGGTTGCCTTTTCTGCGTGCTCCAGGAATGCAAATCTTTCCGTTTTGTCCACTACGACGTAATAATATCTCCAAAAGCAAATAAAGCACCAGTGGCCCGTGAAAACCTAAATCAAACAATAAAAAGCCCAATTTAAATTGTGCGTTTGGATCATAGCGCTGTGACTACAACAGTTGTGCGAGGCTGATTCATGTAATATCCCCTTCTCTCTGGCTCCAGAGTCCTGCTGACACAGCAGCTGTGAGCAATACGTACGCGCGTGGGCGTGTGTGTGTGTATGTGTGTGTTTCTGCTGTGTGTGTGTGTGTGTGTGTGTGTGTGTGTGTGCCTGTGCAGGTGGTAAGAGGGAGGGACAGCAATGCCTGTGAGCTGAATAACAAATCTAGCATACTGCACACCTGAGGAGCTGTCACTGTCATAATCAGCCGTTTATAATGCATGGCAGAAGGGGGGCAGGAGTCGAGAGGAGGAAACGAGGACACAGTTGGTATCAAAGCCCTGTCTGTGTTATATCCTTTTCTTCTTATCCTCTCTATTGCTGTGTGCAGTATTGAAAGGGCGAAGCTTCTTTTTTTAATTTTTTTTAAATTTCGCTCTCTGCTCGAATTTTACTTCGAGTTATTGCGTAGCTCATCCACTGAGTCACAGTCGTCGCATATGGAAAGCTGGATAGCCAGCTCCACTTCCTCCATCCTGCCTCCTTCTTCACACCCCATCTGGCCCAGCAGGTTCGTGTCCGGACACCTCCTCCAGAGAGCTCAAGGTGACACATGGTTGCTCAGGCACAGATGAGTGGCCGTGTCCCCGGGCCTCTCGACGACCGCCAGTTGGCCTCTTCACTTTTTCCCCTCCACAGCCGCGCTAGAGTCCATGAGGAGTGGGTACAAACACCCCCCCTAGAGCCTTTTGCTGTTTCAGTGCGACGCTAATCTATGGTTCTGCTGTGAGGGCCACAGGAGCGGCAGGTTGACTCACTTCCAGCTCACTGACACAATCATTCACTGCTTACATTGGGAGTGCTGGGCGTGTGTGTGTGTCTGTGTGTGTGTGTGTAACCGGAACAGTGCCTGTTAGACAGCCCGGCTGATATTTTTCTGCAGGGTCAGCAGAGACTTGGCCAAGCCAGCATCATGGAGGAGTAAATCAATGAAACCCAATTAGACACCGCGAAAGGTGAGAGAGGAATTGAGCAGCTAAAAAAGCACAGACTGAGACAAAAAGTGATCCTCCAGACTTTTTTGGTAAAAAAAAAAAAAAGATAGCTGAGAGCAAATCAAACATTTTTCCCATCGTTCAAGAGGGCTCTTTGTGTTTAACAGTGCCAAAGCTGATATTATAAACGACACATCTGAAGACGGCTTTACTCACAAATTGTGGGTGTTTTGTGTGTCTATGTGTGAGTCACGCTGATGCATCGCTCTGCTTCACTTTAACCGAATAAAGCGCCGCTATCACTATGACGAGCATTTTGTTGCAACAGTTTTACTGGAAAAACAATGACACACCTGAAATACCACAAACGGTTCGGCTTCTGACTTTTTGCCGCGTCCCACTGACCCTTTGATGATCGTCATGCCGAATTCCCCTGCGGGTGCTGAGAGCAGTCATGTGTGTGCGTGGAGGGCGAGCGTAAATGCAATATGTCTCATGATCACCTCCTGAGCGAGCCAAATGAGGCACCCTTCTCTCTGAGCAACCTGCCACTAACATCTGCTGCTTTGGCCACGGATGCACTTGTAAGTTATATAAAACCTGCCTGCATTGAACTATTGTCTCTGCAACAAGGATGAAACCCCTGCAAATAAAACATATATTACTGTCAATAATTCATCTTTTCTTGATTTCAATTATTGATATTATAGCTGGATTTTTTTTTTTTTTAACAGTCCATCACAACAAGTGGCTGCAACGAGCTTTAAATGCTCCATATTGTTATGCAGGTGTTTTATTTTTCAGCAATTATCTGATTCAGATGAAAAGCTGTATTTTTATGAATCGGTGAAAGAAAAGCAGCCTCTTAAGCATGTGATAACCTGCTGACTGCTAATGAGCTGTGGAGATAGCATTATGCACCAGATAATAATCCTGTTCACATTGACAGGGAAAAAATAGATACTAATACCCACAGGCATTTGTGTTGGAATAGGTAGTGCAGCAATTACCATGAATTAGGATCATATTTTAAACTCATTAAATCATGGTTTATTGTGTCAAATCGACAATATGGCAAAAATACATAATGTTTTTAATTTCTGAGGTTTTTCATCCATAATGCTTAAATATTACATGTATATTAGCTAAACCTCTATATGCCACCACAATAATGATCTAATAAGAATAATGCATCTTAATATTCCATGTTTCATTGAACATGGGGTTGTATTAACTTCCTTGTCTTTTTATCGTACTTTTCATCATGATTTTAATTCTTTTAATGAACACACTCTACCTCTTTATGAAATCTGACAAACTCAGCCAGCAAGCCAGCCCTTTGCCACCTTCTTAAGCCCACAGTAATTATTAACACATTTTTGTAATCAGGCTTCTTCTCCATTTGCATGAAAGCAATCTAATAAATGTGAAAACTAAACTCTCCCTGCTGAACGCATTAAGATAACCAAAAAAATTCAAACATTTATAGAAGTAACATCTAATCTCATTACCTCTAAAAAAAAAACAAAAAAAAAAAACAGCGTCTCATTCCCCGACTGCCTCCAAAATTAAGCTTTTAATAGGAAAGCCCAGTGTGAGGCGGAAGACGGTGGATCAGCAGCAGCAAACAGCTCTCCTATAAATCCATCAGGTCCCTGTGCTCAGACAGGCTGTTGGTCCACTCCTAAATCAGACAGGCCAGGCTGTCACGACCAGAGACCTTGTCTTCTCACAGATCAATAGTGATAAGGGGAAATAAATTTCCAACTGCAAATACTGACGGCACCAAAGAGGCGCTCAGGTCGCCGTGAGCTCCGCAGGCATGCACTCTGCTTGTTTGAATGTTATGGTGGGGATATTGCACACTGGAAGCTGTGACTTTGCTCGTGCAGATAACAGCAAGAGGAGACAGAAAAAAAAAATTGATGCGTCACTTTGAAAACGATTGTCACCCTGCATGAGATGAGCCCGTCGCTGAGGTGATGTTGTCTCGTTCCGCTCGTTATTTTTGAGCATAACAAGCTTTTTTTGCTGTAGAGCTGTACCCCTGATGTAACATGGACTGTGTCCGTGCACTGATTCAAAACATGTGACTCATGATAAAAAGCTATTCCAAACTCTGAGTTGCTCACTGGTGGGCTTACTCGTAAGTGTAAGTGACTGTGTGCTGTGTGTGCAAGCACTTGACCGACTGACCTGTCATGTATAGAAGATAAAGCAATTTATTAAAGCAAAACTTTCCAGTTCTGCCCTGAAAACTCAGATAACAACACCACAGCCATTTATTATTTTCTCATTCCGTGGGAGGGGAGGGGAAGAGAAACTTTTTAGCTCCTTTTGTCTTGTTGTGCCTCAACATTTTAAACTTGGGGCTCAGTTTCATGGATGGTAAGATTGGTCTGTCAGCTGGTTCACCACTTTAGTGCAGACAGAGATATCTTAACAACAGATGTAAAGAGAGTTTGTGCAGATTCATGATCCCCAGATGATGCATCTTAAGGGCTTTCTCTAATGCCACCATGTGGTTGATATTTGTGATCTGAAGCAAAATGTGTCAGCAACTGTCAGATAGATTGCCATAAACATTCATGTCCCTCTTAGCATGAACTATTATCACGTTTTTTGCGCTTTCCCTTGACTTTTCATGCAGCGCCATCATTGGGTTATTTTTAAAATTGTACTTTGCCTGCAAAACGAAGTGACTGCATTCCTAATTAGCAAACGTTAGCGAGCCAGCGTGGTAAACTAAGATGGTAATTATGGGTAACAGTATACCTGCTATACATCAGCATGAGCTTTGTTGTTGTCAATGTGTTAAGCATGTTAATAGCATTTGGCAAAACAAGACAACATAATGTTCTCAGGCACAGACATATAATTACTGTATTATAGTATCATAAGTGAGGAACATACTTGGTAGAGCTGAATACATAATAATATGATGTTTTTGTCTGAACAAACTTGGTTATTTTCGAGTAGTTATTTAGGTACTTTTGATACACAAGAACATGGTAAGTAACCTTTTGGATGTGGATTGTTGAAAAGAAAATACAGGATAACAAGTGACCAATAAATAATTGAGACAACTGCCTTTTAGCACACATGTGCCATTACGAATCAATAGCCACACTTTTATTGCATCACTAACTAAAGATGCTTTCTTCTCTCCTTGGGTTGCTCTGGAGTTCAACACAATTTGCCTTAATCAGGCAATCAATCACTATTAGATCGGTGTGCCACACCAGCACACAGCAGGCAGATGTGGCCCCCAGCAAAAACTACAATTCCTAAATTGGGGCAGACACACACTTGTATGAGCTCTGTGACTCAGTAGACATTGCCAGAGCTGCTGCCAGAGATCGCAAAACAGCATTTTCCCTTTATTTGTCGACAACAGGGTGGCACCAAGCTGCTTTACTGACATGCCTTTTCACAAGAAATTACAGAGAAAACACTTAGCGGAAATGTTCTTGCTTGTCTCTGTCACTGTCACTTTGCTTGCAATACAATATAATCAGATCCTTTGTAAGGTTACAAATTTCCATCATGCAATATTTTTGTCTGAAACACCTGCTGTGCGTTACATTTGTGGAGGACGGCGTGCTGTGACCTTGCCATAAACTACGTGAGAGAACCAGAAGCCGCTTCAATTAAGCAGACGTGATTTATGTGTGCACAGTACAGACACACACCATACATTTACACATATGTGCGAATGTGCACCCTAATACATGCCCGACTCTATTTGGCTCCATTGTTTGAATGGCATAAAAGATTGAATGAGCTGATTTGGCACAAGAGGAGAATAATCAGAGCATTACTGTGGTCCTCAGAGATCCTTTATTGAATGCATAACAATGAAGCTTGATTGGAGTTGATAATGGCTTTTGAGGACTAGGTTGCTACTTTCCACTCACTAATTTGTTCCAAAGCAACCTTTGACATGCATGCGATTGCCAATGACAAGGTAATAAGGCAATAGTGGTGAGGGGTCGAAATATGTGTGTTTTAACCAGAAGAAAATACACTGTTTCCCACTGATTGGATACTGAGGCTCTGTGTTGTTTCAATATACCGCAGCCGTGTCTCTGTCAATTTACATAAGCAGGCAATAAATTCAAATGGAGGAGCCTGCATGTATGTGTGTCACTGAATATTGTCATCTATATTTGGCTTTCAGAAGAAATGACTGAGCTCTGGATTACACTACGTGGGAGCCGAGGGTGGACCGTGTGATATTCCTGTATCAACACGAAGTCAGCACGAAGAAATGCCGCCGATGTGAAAGTGCTGCTGACCTCGTCCATTTTTCTTACAGTGCCATCAAGGCCACCGCACTGCAATGCTCCACGCTGCATCCAATTGTGCAGAGTAAAACGTGTGGAATCGAGGGCTCCTCCAGGCCACCAGCCCTCGGACACCTGCGTTTATGAGAGTCAACCGCGGTGTCAGCACTCCGACTGAAACATGCATCATACGGCTGCCTCGCACACGCCTGCAAAACAATGTTATCTGTCTACACACAGACAGCGCCGGCTGCAGAATATATTAACCACACACTGCACGGTGACCTTGATGGTAAATTTCTCCTTTGATTGCACATATTAGACCATGCCAAATTCAGGTATACGCTGCGTACAGAGTTCTCGGGAGGGGTCTCGCTCAGATTGGTCTTATGAATCATGCAACATGATATTGTTTGATTGAATGCACCGAGTCCAAATTGGATTCCCACTAACGCCTCCTCCCCTCCCTGGCTAGACAAGTACTGATGAAAGATAACCGCCTCTGCATTAATCAAAGAGATGGGGCATTTTGATCCCACTCTCAATTAGATTACATTACATAAATTTAACAATTTGTACAAAACGCGATATCAATTATCAACAGGTCATTCAGTTTGATCTCTTGCCCAATTCTGCCACGGCAAATAAAAGAAGCGCACACTGAATCAGACTGCCTTTGGTAAAAACATGATTTTGTCGTGTTAGGAAAACCGACTGTGGGAAACCATGACCACAAGAGTCTTTCTTTTAATGGGCTAAGTGCTTTATCTTAATTTTGCTGCACTTTCTTTCTTCTTTTGATTGCATTCATTTCCACCGAAGAGACAGACTAATTATTTTAAAACATGGACGATCAGGCGTGCTAATCAATGACAAGAGTGTGAAGTGACATGAGTCACTTATTACAAGAAGAAAGCACTTTCAAAAACTATTCAGCCCTCTCTTCCTGTGTGTGTGTGTGTGTGCCGACTGTAAGTGGGATGTGATAGTGCTTACTGTTTGTTTAGGATTACAGCAGACTCTCAGGAGCGGATGGTTTGATTTGTAGTAGGAGGGGAGCAGTGTTGGTCCCATCACATACTCACATGCACCTCAAAATGCCAATAACTTGGAAAACAACAGATTGCCCAGGAGGAGGTGAAGCAAAAGTCAGCCCTTTGTTTATTATTTGGAGACAGAATAAGTATTTTTTTCCTCGTCTACAAAAACTAAAATGTCTCTGTGTCACAGACGCAATCTATTCCACACAGCCATCTCTTGACAGTTAATTAGGTATTATCAGCAGCACAGGCGAGGTAATTTAACCTTCATCAGGCTGTATCACATGAGAAGATAATGTAAGGGAATTATTCATTGCATATTGGAACATGAAAAAGCTTTACTTACGAACCTCAGACTTAAGTGAAGATGAATGGAGAGAAAGCACAAAAAATGTCAAATTCCACAGTGATAGAGTCATTTGTGAAACAGTGAGCTTGTTCAGCAGCAGTGAGGGAGGCTGTGTTGAGGGATATGTGTAAGAGACAGACAGAGATTTAACACTAAAGCATTGACAATTAATAATCTTCAAGATCAAATGTGCAGTAAACAGTAAGACAATGTGATTAAAATCCTCCACCTAATGATCAATAGAGTCTGGGCAACTCTTCAGAAAGTAATTGAATCCTGAACTACTCATGTCCATGACATTTAAAAAGCATTTTTCCTCATAACCATAGAATAAAAAATATGTAGGTATGCATATAAGCTAGCGTCTTGATCAGAAATAACACACTACCATTTGATTCCTTCAAAGTTCTAAAACACAATTCCTGTAAGTGTGATAATATCTATAGCTGTTGAAAGATGTTCACATACAGAAATGGTTTGTCTTTTCATTTCTATCTCAGTCTCTCAGCAGGAGCCCCATTTAAACATAATGCATGAGTAAGTGAAACCAGATGACGAATGAGCGCTGACCTTAAATTGGTCTTAAAATGTTGAAAACTACTGCTGGGTGTTGTAATCCGAAATAGCGAGACATTGTCTTTCCAGTATTAATTTAATTTTGGACTGGAAGAACAGCTCTGCGATCGCTGCCTTGGCAAGTGCACTCGAAGAGGAACGAGACAAAAATCTCCTACGGTATTTCACACTTTATTAATGCTCAGAGCGTCATACTCAAAACAAAGGTTGGTTCATAGTGTGCACGCTGGGAAGAGACTGTTCAGTCCTTTCATACCATGTCTCATCTTGTCTCTCTGTCCGGTTGATACTGTCTCCAGCCAGGGCAGTCTCCCTGCATCACCAACCGTCCTGACCCTTCTGACTGTTGCAAATTAACAACCTTATCTAATATTCCCACAGGCCCTCCTCGTTCTCTCTGTGAGCTCTCATACAGGACGAACAGCTTGTCTTTGTTTCTGCCCTTACTTCCTGACCTATCCAAATGTTATAAATCTCTCGCAAACAAACCTTGTATTGTCACGCATGTCTCATGATTACAGATATACATTGACGGTAACTTGGTCAGCAGAAACACTGATGAGATTCAGACTAATCAAACTTAATGGGAAATTTCATTATATAAAGAAAACAGTGTACGATCATATTTGTTATATCGTACATCAAGCTTAATAAGAATTAAACATGATTACGAGAAATATATTCAAACATGATTACTCCTGTGATACCTATGATTCACAAAGCCTCATCAGATGTTTTGGATTTACCTTTTTAGACAATTCTGAATTAACTATAGTCATAATAATGTTTTAAATATAAGTATCATAGCCAGGTTTAAAATACTCTACAGATGCAAGGTAACAGACAGTAGTGTAATGAATGTACATTTACTCGAGTAGTCTACAGTACTGAAGTGTTTTGAGGTTCTTCTACTTAACTTGAGTATTTCCATTTTATGCCACTTTATATTTAACCCCACTATATGTGCTTAGGAAATGTTGTACTCACTACTTAATTTAGTCATTAACATTAGTTACTTTGCAGATTCAGATTACAAATTACAAGACATGATCAAACAAGCATTATTAGACATTACTAGTTAAAGTACCCAGCAGGGTATAAAGTGGCTGAAATGACCTTTGCCAGCAGCATTAAAGTGATATTATTTGTTATTATTTTATTCTGAAACAGCTGTAAAAAAAAAAAAAAAAAAAAAGAGTATCTTCACTTTACTTTAGATGCAAATTCATTACTTTTTGAAGTATTTGTACACTACTTCTGCATAAGTAAAACTTAAAAAAAATAAGTAAAATAAATTACAGCTTATACCATAATGTCCAACTATGATTTCTGATTGTTCTTGTGATGATGGTCCACATGAGGGACTCGGGTCCCAGCGGTGAAGTAGTCTCTGTGACCAGCAGGGAGAGACATTGAGGTGGGCGGTTTGTAGACTAGTGGCTGGGGCTCTTTTTGTTTTCGTGCCGGCCTGGATGGGAGGGAGCAGCCGCCTCAGTACCAGGCTCCGCTCTCCCCTCACTCTGACCGGATTGATCGAGGAGGAGGCTGCTGCATGCTGCTGCCGCCGCCGCTCCTGCTCCTGCCGCCGCTCCTGTCGTAGAAGGGGGGGGACCTTGTTTTTTTCTCCACACTTCAACCAGACGGATATTTTTTTTCTCCTTATTTCTTTTGTATTTGCACGGATTCCTAAAGAGGGGAATTAAAGCAGTCGCTGGCGCACCAATGTACTCACTACACGAGGGCAGCGGGCTGATCCTGCTGGTCTTTGCAGGACTGCAGGTAAATGCAATTTCCAATGCACTTGCACCGGACAGTTTTTTTTTCTTTTCTTTTTTTTAGCCTCTTGTTGGTTGGTGTCTGTAGATGCTGTTTGTGGAGTTAAGAGCTTCCAAGCCTTTCGCGCAGGCACTTTGCATGGCAGTGCAGTTTTGGAAAAACGGTGCCGTGAACGCACCGCAAAAAATCCACCATGAAGTATAGATGCAGGACGGGCTGGCGTTGTGCGAGTCAAATCGACGTTTGTCATTTAAATAAGACAGTTCAAATAGCTGCTGTTTTATTGCCTGCAAGTTGGAAGCGATGCAGGCCCACGTTAACCCAGTTTTCACTTGGTTATATTTAGTTTAGGTTTAATATTTATGTAGATTACTGCAGCGTGTCCCAAGCATCTAGTTAATTGACTCCCTGGTAAAAGAATGAAAAGTAGCCTGCTGGGAAATGTTGTGTGTGCAAATGATGTGTTGCTTCACTGCATGTAGAAAAAAATGATTGTTTGATTTTAGTGGGAATGGTTTTGTCTTTGTGTTCACTTTGTTAAAACTGTGACCTCAGAGATGCAGAGATATAGCAGCACTCAAAGCAATGCATTTTTCATAAATGGTAAAGGACACTTATTTCTAGAAATGTACATCCTGGTTGCTGTGCCCTGCTTGAATCCCAGCTCTGCTCCTCCCCCTCAGTCTGCATGCATTTTCCATTTAAATTCCTCTGATTAAGAATGGCAAGTGGCACGGATACCCACAATGCTCTTTTTTCAGCAGGACCTCCTCTCCTCCTTTTACATTCTTTTGAGAGTGCATGAAAAGAGAAAATCGGGCCAGGCCTCTTGTTCCTGGAAGCTGAATCAGTCCTGGGGTTGTGTGTGATGGGGTATATGTGGACATGCCCGGTCATCACAGCCTTCTCCTCTGTTCTGATTCCTCACTGTTTGTCATTTCTTTCTAATAAGTTCATGATTTGGAGAAGCACCAGCCTCGGTGATTCACAGATTTTTCTTCCCCTTGCAACATCCCCCCCTCTCTATTATTCCCTGAATCTTTTGTGTTGAGAGAGTCAGTGCTGAGTTTTCCTTTTCAAAACCCCCTTTAAAAAAAAAAGCACCGTATTGATCACAGCCATAGCCTCGCAGCTTCTTTAGACATCAGCCGTGGTGATTTCTTGTTTTCTCCCGACATTTACACAGAAACGTTTATCCACCACCAACAGCAAAATTGTTAGCATTTACTTTTTATTATTCCTTTTGTTCCTATACTTCAAAGTGGAGTGTGTGTCCAGAGTGGTGTGTTGATCAGAGGGGCCGACCCAGAGAGTTGGTCATAACCCTTCCCGGAGCCCGGGCCCCTCCAGGGGGACAAATGGAGCTTGTTCTTGCCTAGCCATGCTTTTTGGCTAATGCTTAACCCTTTTGGCCTCATTATCCTAATTGCGGTCCCTGCTATAAAAACAACAGATGCTTTTGTACAACTGCAGGGACTTCAGAACGTGACCAAGAGGTTCTTTGGGAGGCAACAGAGTGCATTTTTGAAGGTTGATTTATGACTCATTGTCCCCCCTCCCTCCCACCTTCCTCCCCTTGTCCCCCCCCCTCCACACCATCACAGATTGCAGCAGAGGGCAGGGGCACCCCACCATGCAGGCCAGGCTTCTCTGAAGATGTATACAAGGTTGTGGTGCCAGATATCACAGAGAAGGGACAGCCCCTTTTCAACGGTGAGTCGTGAATTCCTTCTACTTGTGTTCCGTGCTGGATGCTTGTTATGTCTGTGTTTGAGTGTGTGTGCGTGTGTGTGTGTGTGTGACGGCATGCACATCAGTTGTGCGAGCTCGCCTCCATGTGTTACATTTCAGGGAGGATCAGAACGAGCCAGACATATTTAAACAATTAGCTCCAGTGTAGCTGTGTGGTATTGTGAGTCGTGTAGTTTGCCTTGTAAAGCAGCTCAAATGTGGTTCAACTTTATATAGCTCCTGTCTTGTTTTGCCTACATGCCGTTTTTTTTCTCCCCCTCTTTTCAAAGCGGACGCAAACACAAGCAGATTATTCCTTAAATGCTCGGTCATAAATTGTGGCTGAACAGTTGGAGTTTTTGCAATTTGCATTTTGTTGAGACTGATATTAACTGGCTGGCTTTTGTCATTAAAAGTAGGAAAACTTTGTTGATTGCACTGAGGGCGCTTCTTGTTGCAGTGAATAAAAATCAATTACACACAGATTTGAATACTTGTGCCACTTTAATCAAGCAAATAGTCTGGCTATTAAACACTATTCAATGCCTCGTTTTGGTGCATTGAATTATTTCTACCATTGTGTGCCATTATTTGGCTTTTGTCTTCTCCTAATTTAATATCACTTCAGTACAGATTTAAACCATAAGCAGGATTTCTGTCTGTTACTTCAAACACTTTTTTTGCCACAAGGTTCTTGCTGGATTTAAATGGCCATGTGTCCAGATCCAGCGTTACACTGCTAAGCCCACTCACTGGCAGCAATAACAGCAATTTGAGTATGTTTGTTACAGCAATTTTCCTCCTATATACCTGGATGTTTTTTTCAAACCTGGTGCAAACAAGAAAGTGAAAAATAATGATTTTTTTTTTGCAGTAGTCCATTACATTGCAGCAGGCATGACCAATACTGGCTCTTTGGAGTTTAATACAGGCAAAATGAGGATGCAGCTACTGTGAAACGGTACGCAGGCCTACAGACGGTAATAAAAACTGGAATATATCACCAGTGTGCCATTAGAGAGGTTAGAGCCTTGAGGTCATTTGGACCAGAAAACATTCTCACTTGCGTTGGATTTCACAGTGTGTGCCTAAAACTTACACGCTGCCGTCGGTGTGAGTCATGAGAGGTGGGGATGTGAGAGAGAGAGAAGAGGAGGGGGGGTGTTTGCAATGACGAGAGAAGAAAGGAGAGAGGGAAGAGAGTGCTTAGATGGGTGGGTACAGCTTTCACTGGGCTTTACCTTGTGCACAAGTTTCCGTTTGATCCTGCAGGTGATGGATTTCCCTCTGTTGGCTTGTGGATGAGCCGTGACCGGGGGTAATCAGGTTCCCTTTTGTTTGCCCCCCCTTCTCTCCTGCACTACCCCCTCACCTCTTTTTTCTGCCCTCCCCTCCCCCAGCGAGCTGTTGCTCTGTGGAGATTTCCTTGACAGAGAGGGGCACTCCTGTGTCATTGTAATGCAGCGGGGCTCAGCAGCGTGGGATGATGTTAATGAAACTGCATTCTCTAATGAAAAGCTCCTGTGGCATGTTTTGAAAGACAAAGCCCCCACAGTGTGGAGAGTATGCCTGAAGTTTTTCAACTTTGCTTTCACCATGCTGTTTTGGGATATTGTTTCTAACCAGAAGCTGAGGTTTTTTTTCTCCCAAATTGATTCTTCTATAGCTTCATGTGGCAGGTTAATGCTTTAAGTTTCCTTGCATTTCATTAAGGTTGTCAATTGTGCCCTGAAAGAAAGGCCTCAGATAATGAATAGAAAAGCACTGAGTGAATATTGTTGGAGTCATCTCATTAACCTTGGCTGAACACAACACACCACATAGGATTCGTCAGGTTTATAAATAACAGACTGGGCTAATTCCAGTAAACACAAAACTTCCCTTCAAGTTATTGGTTGGTGGCTAATTTGAAATTGGATCTGCTTGAATGTCTGTAATACTATCAGTACTTTGCGTAAGGTGTCAGTAATATGAGTCCTCGGCTCGTACTGTATTGCTTTTGACCCGAGAATATGCAGGAGAAGCAGCGGGGGTGAGCTGTTAGATATCTATGTCCCATCTAATTGCGGTATCTTCTTTGTTATTGATTAAGAGAATACACATCCTGAGGTCTGTAAAACCTGCAAATGGCGGCACTTCGCATGTAAACAGCTGACATTGTATGCGCTAAATTGAAGACATCCTGTGGATTTGATGATGGCAGTTGTGGCCAACCAGTTAACATAGCTGCTTGATTGTAAGATTTAATCACATTCCGGGGGGCGCAAACTAGACTTTAACTGTTAGCTGGCCAAGTGATGCCCCATTGATTTTCAATAGATTTGTTGAAATGCATTACTTCAGAGTTGCTTGGCAGAGCAGCACAGCGAAACGCCAGGAAGGAAGATTACTCTTCTATGCAAACTCCTCTGCAATGATCCAATAAAGGAAGGTTATTGTTTGCAGATGCAAAAAACCACATCAGGCTTAGAAAGTTACCCACTGTCCACCCTCTGGGCCCTGGATGACCTTGCATTTAACATTTGAATATTTTCTTTGGCCCTGGTGCAGAGAAATGACCAAACATAGTTTATTTTCAGACCATCATATACAGATGAAAGCAGCTACACGATCGTGCCGTGTTTCCCCTTATCTTGTTTAGTCGCTTGATAAAGTGACTTGTTTTACTAAATTGCATTTAATTTCAGGTAGGCTGAGGCTGCGGGTGGTTTGCCCCTGGGTGTCTAATGGAATTCTGGTGGCTTTGGAGAGCTGACACACATTGTGCATTTTTTTTTTCCAGATGAGGCCTTTAAAGCAGGGTTGCAAAGTGAGTCAGTCGCAGCATTATTCAGCAGAGGTTTCCCTCCCTAAAAACTGGGTTAATGAAAAGCCCAAAAGCCTAATTGAGCTTAATACACTCTCTTATGCTGCTGTTTTGCCATCCCTACCCCCACCCATCTACTCTGCTTTCATTTTTCTCTCCTCCACCCCACAGCCCTGTGTTTTACTTCTTTTTCTTGACAATTATGCAGGCTGCGGTGATGAAAGAGAAACATGACTATAGTCTGCTTTAGCCTCGGTTCAAGTGATTTAAATGTGAGCGTGTCAAGAGGGTCCAGCGAGCTGGCTCCACAGATGAGTTGGGGAGGGAGGCGGGGATTTACAGTTGACCAGTTTAATAATGCGATTGAAGCAATTAATGTCAACGTCAGCGATGAGAACACGGACTGGAAAGCCTGGGTTGTGCATATACAGTGTCTCAGAGTTTTCTGGTAATCTATCATTAAGTGTAATTACCTCTCTTTGCTTTGTTTGTTTAAGGCGAACCTTTTAAACAAACTAAATTTCACCCTTGTGACAAGAAAAACATTGCATTAGCGAAATCCTGAATTTTGCACTGACTGAACCCATTTTTATGTTGTTCTGGGTCTCTGCGCTCTGTTAAGATTGGGATGGCCCTGGGTACAGCTGGGGCCACTCAGATGTGTTTAAGGGGCCCCAGTGTTTGGTGAGACGTGACCCTACTCGACCCCTTCCTGTAAACTGGGCCAAGTGCTCAGCAACATACTTTTTTTTCCCCTTACTTGCCCACAGATTTTGGGATGAGGCTGGTGGGGGTTTCCTGGTGAGGTGTAGATGAATGAAAGACCAGCTAAAGAGGTCCTGACCCTTCACCAGGGAGGCCGCAAATGCACAGCACCCCTACCTCATGTTGTTGTGACCTGTGAAGTCGATCGTTCATCACTTGAGAGTGACATACACATTTTTAAAAACCCAGGTTTTCAGGCAGTCTGCATAGTAAGTTTCTCTTTTTTTTCTATTCCTCCAGCAGCATGATGGACCCCTTGTGGTATGGGCCAAGGACTATAGGGGACCGTCTGCAACAGTGCAGAATTTCAATTTTATATCGCTCTGTTGTTTATTGAAATATCGAGCACAGGTTGATAACTTGGAGGAATAGTCTGGAACACAATATCTGCCGAGGCCTACGGTGTCAGGAAGAAAAAAAAAAAAAAAGAGCGCCTGCCGTTCACATCTTTATGTTTGAGGTGTATGAGGTCTGCATTGATGTCTGTGCCAATGCTGAATAATTCAATAGCCAAACATGACTGTCTTTATATTCATATCCCTGTTCAAGATGAGATCCATGAGCACAGAGGAGACATCATGCGGCGGATAAGACAAACGAAGAGCAACGTGAGACCCTGTGAAGCTCTTCCTCTTTAATTGTATGGCGGCTCCTGCTTGTTTCACATATTCTCTTTGTCATTGTGCAACATCAAGAGCAACCCTGCGACAATCTTTTTCCTTTTTTCCCCCCCCAAACTCCAGATCTCCTTTTTTTTATAAGCTAAGGCAGCAGTTTCGCTGTAAGTTTGTTTGTAAGAGCAGTTCATTGCCCCCATCCCCCTCCCTCCTTTTTTTTTTTTTTTCTGGAAGTGGATCAATGAATCCAGGGTCTTTGTTTGCACTGATCAATATGTTGTAATGAAGGCTGCGCTCCAATTCCCTGCTAAAGCATCACTGGCGGGTTGGAGTTGAATTTGTTTTATTCTTTATTGTTATCAGCCAGCATAAATTTATTTTCATCTCCCTGTCACTGTGTCTTTTTTTATTTTCCTGGGGGCACCGTGGCCTAGATAACCACCACATATTGTGACGGCAGATTGAATCTTGGCAGTATAGGGTTTTGGGAAGTAACCTTTGATGCAGTTTGCCTACAGTATAACCAGGAAGGAGAGCTGGTTGGGCGACGGTGGTAAGGCCGCCACAGCCATTTGTCAGAAGATCACAGCTCCGTTGCAGTCCTAAGGCTATATTGTAAAAAATGAAATAATAATGTTAGCGTATTAAAGCAAGTGCACCCATCTGTGCCTAATTTGTGGGTGTGCTTTCTGAGCCTTTCTGGGTGGCGTGGCAGGATAGGACATCTTTTATTTATGTCTGACCTTTTTAGGCTCTAAGTTCTTAAGCAAACCAAAGAGGAGGTCTAAAAAAAACAATCCGGACATATTTGCAGGCAGACAGGTACTTGAACCAAGCCTAAATGTAGGTGAAGCATTTTGTGGAGGACTGACATTATCCTGATGGCTTTTCATCACCTCTGTTCATATCGCTCTTATCAGCTACAGGCCCTGCCCTCTGCTATTGGCACCTAACAGTGTGTGGCTCTGACATTGGCCAGTAGTTAAGGTGTCCCTCTCTCGTGCCTGATTGTGTGTGTGTGGGGGGGTTTGTCCTTGGCATATAATTAGCTTGTTCAACCCCAGACAGCTGTTATAAGTGTACGGGCGGCTCCTGGTAACAGAGACTTCTGTAACTAGCTGTTGGTGAAGGCTGATTGACCTGGACTGCCTCTGCAAACACAGGATGTGACTGAAAAGCAGCAGACCTCCTGTGATTTGATTTTAACAAGGCTGCGTGCAACTACATCTGCTAAATCAAAAATTTAATTCTCCATCATGATTTACCAGGAGCGGATACAGATCTGAGAAGCAGACCTTTCACTGTATTGCTCTCTCACACAGTCATGTGAAGGTTAAGGTGTGTGTGTGTGTGTGGGGAGGGGGTTTATGGGTTATATGGCTTTAGATCACACCTGGGCCCCTCCATCCGTGATGCCGTATTACTAAGGTTTTAAAATTGATGTGTGTGCTTCCATTTAAGAGACTGTCAGAAGAGAAAAGATTTATTCGTTCTACAAAAACAATCCTTTTGTGTTCGTCGGGACGTGATGGCGAGCCTGTTCTCAGCTGACTGTGATGCCGCTGGCGAACTGGTTCTGGTTTTATTTAAGGCGAAGAACACCCAGGAAGTGCATAAGATGACCCCACTATTTAATGAGGCCATGTATAAATAGCCGTATTGACCTGACTTTCTGCATACATGCCTTCTTATAACTAGGCTAGTGTTATTTTTCACAAGCGAAATGCTGGAACCAGTGGAAAAAGAAAAACGCCAGCTTGCACCTAAAAGACAATACATCAGCACTATGGAGTGGACTGTTTACTTTTCTAGGGACTGATTTGTGGATTTCACTGCCATTTTTCTTCTGTGGGACGGCCTTTTTTTTTTCTTTCTTTTTTTTTGGCCAGGAGAGCAAACAACTCCATATCTCTTTCACGGATCCTGTCTCTACAAAGAAAGCTCTGTTTGCAGTGTTGCCCCAGCTGTTTGTTGTGCAATCGCCCCGTTCGATTTTGACCACACTTTCTCTCTCTGCCGAGCTTGTTTTTCTCATTATGTTAAGGTAGATGAGAGTATAGAGAGATTCACGTTTTCCATCGGCGGGCATGTGAGAGGAAGCCACTCCCCACTACTTTCTCCCTCTCTCTCTCTCTCTCTCTCTCTCGTTAAACCTTTTGTTCGTAAGGCATTTAGCTTCGTTTTGCCTCAGCTTTGTTGCTTTCAGACAAGAGTGCATTCACTGGCTGCCCGGATGTAGATTCAGAACCAGCGGCGGGCGACAGACAGCAGGCAGACACAACGTCTTTGTGCGCAGGGTCAAACAGGGAAGCTAATACTCAAATGAATATATTAATGAGCGAGTTTGAGCAAATGTAGAAAATAGAAACAGGACAGTCCTCGTGCTTGGTTACTGTGTGCGAGCGACACACACATAGCTGGCAGTTGCCAAAACCTCGCGCTGCGTTCAAGAGGCCACACGAATTGGCCCGCTATTATTCCTCTGACAACAAAAGAGAAATTTGAAGCAGGGACACGTTAATTGACCCAGATACTGTAGCCATGTTCACAAAGGCCAATATCCTGCCTGGGAAGAGACGTCTACCTCCCGCAGGCCACGCCAACTATTGTGTTCCGGCAGAGGCTTCAATTTCAACGCACCAGCGCCTTCTCTGGACACTAGCCTCTGATGAGTCGTATCCCGTGACTTTCCCTTCTCCTTTTATCCAAGCCTCTATCACCTCCACCACTCCCTTCCCTTCCCTTCCCTTCCCTCCCCCCCCAGCCGCACGTGAGCTTTAAGATGGAGGAGCTCCCTCGGCTCCATGCAATGATTGATGTGACTTAATTGAGTAAAGCAAGGACGGTACTGTAGCATTTAGCGGTCCCTTTATTCCGCGACTGAGTTTGTTTCTTGGAGTGACCTTGGTCGCTTCATGGGCTCAGTCATGAGTGTGATGTGCGATTTTAGTGCTGTTGGTAATATGTTTTGATCGATGGCTGTCTGAGGTTTTGTGGAGCTTGTGGTTTTTTGTTTTTTTTTTGACAGCATCTTAGACAATTTTTTTTTTTTTTACACCAACTTGTGCTCGGTGTGTCCGTGCCTGTCGAGAGGCAGGATATGATATATAATCACTATTGATTGATCATATCATCCCAGGGACCCGCAGGGTGAGAGCTATTTCTACTTTTGCTCGTCTTACGAAATAAAGAACATCATTACTTTTATTTATAGCTAATCTGTTAGTTTAATCTGGATTGGACTGCTGATTGGAAACATTGCCTCGCTTTGCAACCCCCTGCCCAAACTGTTGGCTCATCAGATAAGCATATGAAACCCACCATATTACTTGTCTCAAGTGATCTACTGTCACCGGGCCTTGCTGACACCAGTGTCTGCCATCACCACTCGGATATTATGATTGACCTGCAGCAATTTCTCGCCTCCATTTGAGCGCACACTATGGCAGTGAGCAACATATCGCTCTGCGGCCGGCGTTGTCTGAGTTTATATTATCTCTGCTTCTGTCGATATTTACTGAGGCATTAAAGAGCGTGCAGCATGTCGCCACTTTATTTCCTGTAGCACCACTGCCGGCTCAGCAGGACTGGAGCTGGAGGGGGGGTAGAGCCTCACTGAAGGGTATAACTGCTGTTACAAGATGAAGGTCTGCTAATTTCTCCAAACATGTTGAGTCTTGCTTGCGTAACATAACGTTGTGTGTTAGGCAAATTGGCACCGCGGGGGGGGGGCTAAGACAAATGCATATGGCATAACAGTTATGAATGTGATTTTGATTTCAACGTCTCTCATTATGAATTGCTTTCTGCCTGAAGTTGTAAGCACAATGAAATGAAAATCAGTTGTTTGAGGTGACTGTGTTCATTAATCATCTTGCACTAAATCAAGAGATTTCTCAACAGTGTGTGAGGAAGTGTCAGCAAGACTCCACCACAAGCTCCATAATATGTTACACTGTTTTTTTTATAAATCTATCAAAAGTTAAGCCTCACAGGCATCCCAGTAGAGTTCTTCTTTTCGCCACTTGACAATTATTCACATTTTTTAATTCATAGTTTGTTCCAAGGCCTGAATAACATCTGGGCTTCTTAACTTTCCTTCCGTTAAATTTCTTCACTAGTCTCTCTTTTGCTCTCCGCTGTTTTATCCTTGGCCGGTAGAATTGGCTCGTGTGAGGTTGTGAGCTGGGAGCCGCTGTCCATTAGAGATGCGTGATTAATTATAGTACGATCAATATTTACATTCATAACTGAAATCTCATTTGTACCTGACAGTGATTTTGCTGTGTTTGGATTAGCAGGCTATGAGTTGCATGAAGCCAAACACTCCTAATTTATCCCCAAATTGCAAATCGCAAAACAGGAAGACCTGTCAGTGATGATGATGATGAGGAAGATTGAATACGTTTTTTTTTAACCCAGTCCAGGTCTGACTTAAACATCCTTATACCAAAACAAGAGTCACGTTCTATTGAAAACTTGAATTATAAGATGAGGCTGGATACCAAGTCTCTTTTTTTTTTTTTTTTTTTTTTTTTTTACAGATTTTTGAATAATGTCCATTGTCACATTTTATGAAGTCATCAACCCTAAAAAGTGTCTCTGCACTTTTTTGGATCAATATTAGTGATCTTACTTCCAAACTAGTCATTGCTCCAACATCTTCCCTCAGTCACTGATGTGGAAGTGATGACGTCTTGATGGAGCGATGAACACCAAGCGAATGCAGTGAAGACCTAAGTCATTTCCCAAAACAGCACTGGAACCAAAATAGATGTTTTGTTATTGTGGTTTATAAAAATATAATTTATGGTGCTGTAAGATTGCTGCCCGACTGCCCTGTTAATACAGGTACGTGCCTCTCTTTGTGTGCAGCGAGCAGGAGAGCAGCTTTTCGACCACAGTTAAAATGTTGTTTTTGAAAGGCTGAACTCAACAAATATTGGTTGAAGCAGAAAATTTTTTTGGATAAAAGCATGATGTGAATTTTTTGGAAATAATCAAACCCATCTATCTTTTTTTCAATAAATTTCGTCTTTTGAACTGGACGCTGTAGAGTTATTTGAAATGTTTGGGGTCACAACAAGAGTCGGAAACAATCCTATGTTGCCACCACTGGAGCCTGATTCTACAAATAGTATAATAGTAATAATAAGAGTGTGGCCTAGTCTTTATCTGCAAGAAATACTGAGTTGAAACAGAATGAATAGACATGAAAAAAAATAAAATAATTGAATGTTGATTTAGAATTCGAATGTTATGACTGAAGCTTTGAAGAACTATTCGGTCCAGCCCTAGACACTCAAGAGCACATTGCAAGCTGATCCCGACTGCGGCATTGGAAGGTAACAGCAACAAATTTGTTCAATATGATGAAGCGATCAAGGCCATAAAAACTACCAGAAAATCCCTGCTGCCTGGAGGGTCTAATCTCCTGGTGTTTGGAGGAGAAAAGTAGTCTCAACAAAAACTTTCAAGGTAGTACTTATTGCAGGGCTGTTCCATTACTTTATATTGTACAGGTATTTTTAGCCATCATATATAAAGCAAAATAAGTCTTTGCTCATACTCACCTAACATTTTTTTTGGCCAAATCCGTCATCTAATGATTTTTATGCTTTATCTCATAACACAATACACACTCTGCAAACAGCAACGGAGATTTTCAAATGCTTACCGGCATCCCACCTACCTTTCATCTGATTCCACCAAAGTGCAATACACTCAATCTTCTATAGGTCCTGTGTCAGCCCTTCACTCTCACACTAAGTGTTCTAAGCACTGTGACCTTTGTAGAAGATAAGCTTCCTTCGTCTGACTCGAAGAGTTTGGAATCACGGCCTCAACCATTAATTTATGGCATTGCTAACCATATGAGGGCTATGAGCCAAGGTTATTGACCTTTCACGCCTGTCACTAGTGATAGAGGGAGCCAGACCCAGGAGGAAAATGAATTGGGCTTATTAAAGAGCTGGGCTTTGAATCAAACCTAGGGGGCAACTTTATCCTCCAGTTTCCCCTTTATTTAAATCATGACTTCTTTTCTTCTTTTTTTTTTACCCTGTTTGACCAATTGTCTCCTGCCAAAGTTTGAAATTGAGAGCACATACAGCAGGAGTTACACTGAATCATAATGCTCCTCCGAATGTGTCTGGGAGAGATCAGGGTGCGATGCGTGAAATGCCTGAAGGATTAACACTTGGAGCACAAAACACATTACAGCAGCACATCTTGAACTGAGGTCATTATTATCAGATGAAGGACTTTGTGGACTCAGAATCGCTAATCAAAGTTTTTTTTTTCTTTTTTTGCGAAAGCAATTTTGAACCGCTCGACAAGACTTTGGCTGTTTTATTTCACTCACAAATCTTTTTCGTCGCCGTGGCTCTTCGCGTGTGATTTACTCGCGCATTTGTAGCTGTAAGACAAAGGAGGAACAGACAGAAAACCATTTGAATAAAATGAAGCATGCAAAGAATGCTGTGCGGACTGCAGAAGGAACAAGAGTCGTGGACGGAGAAGATTGAGCGCATGTTATTTCAGCCCAGTCCTCCCTCAGATCTTCCAGTCTGTAAAACCTGGTGGGAGGCAAGGGAGGCATGCATTTATATTGGATCAACATGCTATGATGTTATTTTTCCAGCTCCACTACTTGTGTTTATAATCATACCCGGTCCCTTATGGGGTTCAACTAAAACCATTTTTATTGACTCTGGAGAAGCTTATCTCTGCCTGATGCATTGTTTGTACATAGGACCGCAATCACATCCCAGTGGAAATAAGCAATAGATGAAAACAGAGAACTTGTACCATAAATGTGTTTTTATTATTAGAGGACGTCCCCGGTGAGGTCCAACTTAAAGGACATTTTTAATATTGTACATTTGTTCATACATATACCTCATTTCAAGTGGACCTGGCTATAACCTCATTCAGAGAGCAAGAGCAGAGACGGAAACACTGGGCCTTTTTAAACAGATGTTCCACGATACTGTCCTAAAGAAATCATTACTTTCTTATACACTGAACCAAACACCAGCATATATGTGATTTTCAGATAGAGTGCATGAAAGCAAAAAGACATGACATGTAACACAGCAGCCTCTGTATCAAGCAGCTCTCCATTTTCCACAGAAGTCGATTCACCTCTGTTACTTCTCCGACTTAAAGCCGGAACAACAAATTCCTTTCTGTGTATGTTTTATACGGAGTGATGAGGCGAAATAGTGGCGCCACATTGCCACCTTGAGCAGCCTGTATAAAAGGGGCCACTGATGCTGCTTCAGCCTCCCTATTGTAGTATTCATTTAGAGGAGCCTGTTGAATTTTTCAAGTGTTTGTTTATGTGCAACGAGATAGCCAGAGGATGAGGTAAAAGGACTGATGCGAATTTTTGCGTGCTTGAGAGTGCTGTTTTGCAATGCAGTGTGTGTTGGTGGGATTTATTTTGCGCGCTCAGGTGGACTACTTATCAAAATGTACAGTGTGTGCAAAATGGAAAAAAACATTATCTTTGCCCATGGGCAATGGGGGGTACATATGAGTGGGAGGGCTATTTTGGACCTGAAAAGCTCCATATCGCAAAAGCTTATACCTCGAGCGGGGGACTGTGGACAAGTGGGTGCCAGCTGATGGGGGAAACATGCACTTAGAGTATGATCAAGCTGCAGCCAAATATGGCTGTCACTCTAAAGCTGAAGTTCACACACAGTTCAGTTGCAAAAGAGGATGACCATCAAGTACTGAAAAAGCAAAGTAAATGCTCAAAATTTTCTGCCGAATTCAAGTGTGTATATGTGGATTCTGCACTCTAAACTCATTAGACAACCAGAAGTCGACAACATAATGGCTATAGCTCGCCTTTTTCACACTCTCCTCCTTCTTCTTTGAGGTGTGAGCTGGCCTTTTCTTTGCAAGATGCCACTTAACTCCGAGAGATACGGATGAGATGTAACATCCTCACGCTGCCTTGCCACTGGTGTTGCTCCCATTGTGGGCCATTTTGTGGTCTGGGACCAAATGCTGCACTTTACACTGTGCACTTTTCTTTCGAGGTACTAAATTTGTCAGAAGGAAAAGCACATGAAGTCGCTGTCAGTTTAAACTCACACCTTTTGGTTTTCAGAGCAATCAAGGCAAGCTGAAAAAACACTTCATAAAGCTCATGGTGGCGCTATTTATGGCCTGTACAAGTGTTGCTGTGGTTATGGGTGTCTGTAATGGATGACTCCATTTTCCCTGTTTATGCTCCTCATGCTCTGACGTAGTATGTAATTTAAAATCCCTGTCAGTGGCTGATAAAGCTGTCAATCACAAACTTTGAGTATGAACAACAGAGCTGGCCCTTTTAGTCCATTAGTCAGTGGGGTTTCAATCGACTGAGACATTTTTTAGTCAGATATTCTCTTTTGATGGAAAATGAGCCATTAGCTGTTATTCATCTCTGGAGCATTGGGAAACCTTTTAGCAACAATAACATGTGAAAAAAAAATTGCAGTTAAATCAACTCATAGATAAATTTAAGAAACCCTCTTATTAGTCAACAAACAACTTCTACACCTAAGAGCAGTCTTAAATAAAGTATGCCGAGGACGCCTCGCCAAGGACATAAACCATCAGGCTGACACGGCATTATTACTTCAGTATTTAGTGTTTGCTTAAAGCAGCTCCTCCACCTCCATTGCACACACGCACACAGCTTGTCTTCTAAAGGGGATCTTATTGGATAAATAGCGGAAAAACAACTGTGGCGAACCCGTTTGAATGTTTCCCCTCTGTCCTACCAAGAATGTGTTGTCTAGGAGAGCTGAGGTCAAAAGACACAAACACGGCTTTGTTCTGCATTTACAAAGCTCAATCTGCCACTGTAGCGGGCAACACTGGCACACATTGTTCTTTTCCACGTCCACTGAAAGATCGGACAGTTGATTGTAAGATAATATTTATTCATGAGCTGTAATGCTGTATATTACATTTATTTCTTTTTGACTGCCAAGATAGTCTTCTGTCTTCTGAATTTGAATGAACTCAAGTGGTGGATTTTGGGTGTGTTTTCTTTTCTTTCTTTTTTTTTTTTCTCATCATGTAGACATAAAACCAATCCAAAGAGGAAAGATTCATGACCCACAGGAGGCTACATGTTGATGTGTGGAAGCGATCTGTGGCTTTTCAGTAATAGATATTTGATGATACAAGATGGAGTACAATAAAATCCACTTTTGTGTTTGGGATTTTTCGACTGTGGATATCGCACAAGCGAGCACGCCACATGTTTATGACTTCAGACTTGAATAATACCAATTATTCTTAGTGTTGAATCCAGAGGCTGGGAAAGTGAAGTGCAACTGCATAAATGAATATCCTGAGTCATAAGGCTGACAGAGTCATTCCATTATGAAGATGAGATGATTCATCCACCTTTTTTGTGAAGCTTATAAGTATAATCAGAGCAATCTCACAGGAAAACAGTGTGGCTGTTGTTGCTTTTAATGGTAGACAAACTAACAACCGGAGCGCTCTCACGCTGAGCACCTTATGAACAGGGCTGTCGCAGGCATTAAAGGCTATGTGTGAGTGCAGCAGTAGGTGTTGGATCCTGCTGACAGCTGGAACAGCGTTCTATGAAACAGCCAATGCAGTGTCTAGCCTCTCCTCAGCCTATCCTCTGATCCCCAGCCTTCATTTATTGGTCCGTCTGCAGTGCGCTTGCAAAATGCAGTTGCACTACCATTGATTTGTGTCTGTTTGAAATAAGGCGGTCCAGATACTGGGCACATGCATAAGTGGGAGGGTTTTTTCTCTCTTTCTCTCTCTCTCATTCTCTCCATTCCATCTCTCTTTTCTTTCCTCCTCTCCTCCACTTCTCGCAAATCCATTCTCAGCGTGCCACACGGCCGAGACGGCGGTTCCTTAGCCGCTTATCATGCCTTCCACCAGACCACCAAGGGGTCTAAGCGTGTGTACACAGGCAGCTGTGCACCACTGTTAACTCCATTCTGTGCAGGATAAGTGGGGATTGGCATGTTCTCTGCCCGTCAGAGCGGGTTTCATCTGCTCAAAAATGCGACAGCTGGGCAGAGCTTTTTTTCACTCCTCCCATATGAGAACGACAGACAGAAATGAGACATAGAGAGACAGAGCGAGAGGAGGGACGCAGAGCGGGGTTTGCCACAGCTTCCTGTGACTGCGGCTTGGATGCAAAGCAAATGTTGGCACATGTGTTCTGACTTAGCGCCGACATAACTGTTTTTAAGAGTGGCCTAACGCATTAAAGACGGGTGGCTGGCTCCTCTACTTTCTTTCTTTACCCTTAATGCTGTAAACACTGAGCAGTAATGGGAGGAAGGGCATAAGAAGAGTAATTTATGTGCGGAGGAGAAGCCCGAGATGAGCCCTCCCTCTGGGATTAATGGGAGTCTCTGTCTCTGTTCACAGGAAATATGAAAGGCCCTTTGTTGGTAAAGGGCTTGCTGCTGCCAGCAAATAACTACCCCCTGTCATATCGAAAATCCCCCAACCTCTAAATTCATTGCCTCCTCTGCTGCTCATCCTTCACCTTTTTTTCTCTATAAGCCTATGTGTTTTCTGTCAAAGTCGCTCATTTATGATTCTACGCCGCGCCTGCTGTACAGAAGCCCAGGAGACACTCGCTCTCGTTGTTAGTATTCACTGTCACTTCTGGAGGTCTGACCATTGGGTGAGCAGAGGGAAGAGCCGGAGAAACGGTGCCATACAGGTGGTGATTCACACTTTAACCCATGATGCCATGTTCGGCCTTTTCCCCTCTTTTCCGTCTGATGCGTTTAATTCCCGGCCTCGCCGTCGCATCAGGCGGGAGGGCATATCTCGTTTTCTGTGGTTAATGTGTGACCGGTGGACTGTGCTGGTGGTAATGGTTTATTTTTAGTGTCGGTGCCGGTGTGTGTTGGTCTGCGTGGCGGCTAAGCATACCTCCTTAGGCTACGCTAAATAAAGAATGGCCTATCAGTGAGGGGAAATGACTGTTTGGCACTGAACTGGCAGTGTGTCTTTCATCAGGTCACACGTTGGTCTCCTCACACCTGCGGCTCAGGACAGGAGGGTGAAAGGCTGTTGGCAGGTGTTAATTGCTAAAAAAGACTGCAGAAAACAAGGCATGATACTGTGTGGTGTTTTTTTTTTTCCAGTAGCCTTTTCCTGAACTGATGTTTCACACACTGCTAAGAATAATTTCTCAACAGCGTTATTATTTTTTGTTGCATCCAAGCCCAAATGGTGGGAATAAAATGTTTCACAGCTGATTGTTCTGTTCTTTTTCTGCCTTGCGTCTGAATTTTCTCTTTGCTCAAGCACTTCAATGAAGTACACAGATTAATGTGTTTGTACAAAAACCCCCCTTTTCAGAAGCTCCGAGCTTACCAACACTCTGAAAAGCGTTTCAGTCTTCTTTTTTTTTTCTTCTCACATGTCCAGCTTTTCATTTCAGCGTGGGGGGCTTTAAAAATTTTTCATTTACTTCTACATTGTTGGGAAGAAGAAACAGTTTACTGGAACATCTCTGTCACACCTGAATAAATCTGGACCGAATGCGTGAAGAAATAGCAGTTGATTGTTTTTTCTGCGTTTTTTTTTTCAAAACATACACACATTTCCCTAAAAATATATTCTGGCCTTAGATTATAAAAAGAAATTGTTCCAGTTGTTTCGAGCAGTCCGTGATAGTTTCGGCTGTGTTTGCCTTCCCTGCCTCAGGAGCTCCACGGTGAAAGCAGAGAATCTATTGGCTCCATATTGACTTCCCCAGGCTGTCTCCAATGGATTTGACATGGATAACGCGGTTGTGTTTGTAATGAAAGGGGGAGGGGGCTTAATAAAAGCAGGAGACCCCCAGCTGAAAAAAAGAGGGAGGAAGAGTGAAATGAAGAAGAGGGGAACTTAAATGAAGAGGGCTCAACTTGGCAAAAGCCACGGGTTGTCAGGGGAAACTAAAACCTGCCTCCTTTTTTACTCTTCAAGAAAGCCCAGATGCCAGCCATGTAGTAGGACTGAATACGAGCCTGACGTCGAAAGGGTGAAACAAAATACACACATTGGATGTCTGCCTTATAAATGATTCATAATTGAGTTTTCCCGGGCTCGGCTCGGAGTGTAGATGGAGTCGAGCTTTAATGAGCTTCATAGTTTCATGTTATTCTATGCTTTAATTGTAATAGTGAGGACGCCATTCATTTGTTTAATTTACTAGACTGGGAGCTGATGGCTGGGCTGGCACGGTAGGGGGGAGTTTAATGGCCATCCTCTGGAAGGGATAAGGCTTATTACGTCTGATGGGCCTCCTGTCTCATATAACCTAATGTGGCCATGATAGACAGAGGATTCTGGGTTTGGATACACTGGAACTATAAATTGAAGCATATTCTCAGGCCCCTGGACTTTGTAATTGCCCATTAAGGACCATGTTTGTAGATGGCGGGGCCAGATGTCCCTGGTGTGTCTGAGGGCCCAACGTGGGCTTTGAGGCGGCCTGCAGTTAAAGTGAGGAGGAGCACGAGGCTGGACGTTGCCACTCATTAAAATGACCTGCTCTCTGCTAGCAGACCAATAAAAAACCCCTTTAATGTTCTTAGCAGAGAAGCTCCACAATTTGCACACAATTCCACAGCCGTAAAAAAGGGAATTGAATTCCATATGAATCCTCTGCTGTCATAGCTCAGGGCACCAGCTGTCTGTCCGTGTTAAAATCTAACCCTTGGGCGCCACTCCCTCTCAGTTTGGTTCGTTCCATATGTTACATTGATCTTAAAAGCTCGGCTCCCACTGGTCTAGTTGAGCAGAAGACCTTAGCATGATTGAGTGGGACATATGCAAGGGCAACATCAAACATTTCGGTATTTGTTGTAGGGATCACATGACCCCGATGATGTTATTCTGATTGATTGATGATGCAAATGGCGTCTCTCATGTTACCACTCGCCTCATTAATCATCCTTATCCTCTCTTACTTTGTAAATATACGTAAATGTGTACTCGGTTCCGAGGATCTGGTTGTCATGAAATGGTAATTTAATTGACTCCAGGCGCACTGTCATGGATAGTGTGTCAGCATCTTACTGTACATGCATGGCAGCACCCATCCCTCTCTGAACACCCTATCTCTTGTTTGTGTTTGGGCTGTAAACTCCCATGCACAGCTGCCACGGGGTCACGTCTGCAGGGGGGGGCTTTTTTTTCCTGTAATGCCGATGACCTCCTGACGCGGATTCCAGCGAGGCAGAAAGGCAAATGTTTGTGCTTCTAGGTCTTCCTGGTATCCTGGGTCGCTACAGCTGTCACGTTATCCCCTTCCTGCCCAGGCCTTCCAGCTCAGAAGGCAACACAATATCTGCTAGCGTCCCAGCTGCAGACACTTTCAGATATCTGCTGTTATTTTGACAGAAGCCTGCATACTTAATCATTAGGCTTCCGGCACAATAGCCCTCTTTGAGGCTCGAGTCTCAACCGGAAAACAACAACTGTAGTTTTCAAGGAAGGAATCTTGATTTAATGCCCTCATAATGCCATGCTCTCCTATTAATGCCGAATGAACTTTGCATGAACCACAATTTTTTAGATAATGTGCACTCCGGATGTTGTCGAGGTTAAAAGGTAGTAAACTCTGCTTAGCTACGCTTGGTTAGTGTGCAAAAATCCTGCCTCCAACCATGTCTTTAATTTCACTATTTTCTTTTCTGTGGAGTGTTATGGCCTTGTTTGTATGCTGGGCATAATGAGTGCCAATGGACATCTTATTTACACTAGCTGGGTTTAGGAGTGTTGGCCGGCGCAGTGGAAAGTGTCCCCTCTTTGCCAGTCTGTGGGGACTACAGTGAGCTCAGTTTCTGACGGATGAGTCTTTTAATGTGACAATTGAAAGAAGCCCCACAGTTTCTGCCATGGACCAGGATACAATAAAACAGCTACTAGTGGAGCTCTGCTTTCACCCCCACCTCTTTGTCTTTGTTTCACAAGATTTTTTTTTCCTGCCTTATTCTGTTTCCTCTTTTCCACAGCTCATCTTTCTCTCTTGGTCAAAAAACCGATATGCAAACCGCTTCAGGTTACAGTGCGGGCTGTAAGATTCTTTTCAAACGGTAAACTCTGAGAATAACGGGATGCAGCGGAGGTGCGGGTATAGGGATGGAGAAACGCAGCACCAAGGGAGGAGCTGCTCTCCCCTTTGCCGCTGGGCTAAAAGCATTCAGCTCCTGCCCATTGTGAGTCCTCACTCAAAGGGATTTGTGATGGGGATGATCTTTGACCCCTATACGCCCACATTATGTAAATGAGTGTACAAAAGAGAGGGATGATACAATTATTTTCCAACACACACACACAGTTTATTTTCAATATGTGTGCGTTGTTTTTTTGCGAGTTCGGACACAATGAGGTAATTGAAGCCAGTGTGACACTCGACACTGGTCTTTAAGTGGATGTTATGTCTTTGTGAACATGCAACATTTCAGTCTACTATACGACTGCCTTCTATCTCCCGTATGTGTTTACTGCTCAACACTCCGTGTCCTGAGGCATCTAAATAGCAGAGAGAAATATAGGAAGATGGACCTGTTGTCATGTAACTGAGCTTCCTCCATATGTTGTTATGGCAGTGGTTGGGAAGGTAACCGGATCTCCCATCAGCCCTGCAGTGCCCCCCCCACACCCCACCCCACCCCCTCCAAACGCTGTTATTGTCCCCATGCACAAAGGATGGGGAAGGGGGGGGGGGTGTAACACAAGATGGAGCAACATGCTGAGGTTCATGGCCAACGCCCTTTCCCAGACTGTACCCAAGTGTATCAACTGACCATTTCTGGTTGTAGAAGTTTTACATTTCACACCAGAGAAACAGTCTGGAAAAATCCTGTGTTTGTCATCAGTGTGAATGGGTTCAACATGGCCCCGGTCCATATGCTGGGTTCTGCCTGCTTTGGCATGAACAGAATGAACACTGGTTGTCATACAACTGTGCTGTAAAAATAGGAACTGCAACTAACAAATATTGATTAATCTGCCATTAGTTTCACAATTAATTGGTTAGTTTTTTTCATGTAAAAAAAAGAAATGTGAAAAAGAAGTTCCCAGAGCCCCAAACTGACATCTTTTGTCCAACCAGCAGTCCAAAACACATACTTTTTATTTCTTGTTATTACTTCCTGGAACTAGTAAATATTGTGGAAAAATGTGGAAAAATGACTGATATGATTAATCGATTATCAAAATAGTTGATTAATTTTCTTTCAATGGATTAGTTGACCAATCATTGCAGCTCTATACTACATTGAGCCTCAAGTTACTATAACCTTATTACAGTATTTAGAGGTGACAACTTCTGTTCATGTCAGCCACAAAGGGAACAATTCTCAGTAACAGCAGATTACAAATAAACCATTTTACCAGAGTGGAGATGTATAGCACACCTGTGTAGTACATCATAGGGCATAATGCAGGGTGTTGTCACAGTACTACATACATATGACGTGTTCTTCATGTTCTGATTTTGAGTGTCAAGAGGACACTTCTCCAATCAGTGATTCATTAGTTTTTAACATGCTCCCAGGAAAACATTTATTTGCCATTTTGCTGTGTTTACTTTAACCGCAGACTGAAAAAGCAGCCTTCCCCTGCAGGGTTAATGAAGATAACAGCACCCTGTCTGACACTTCAGTAATGGAAGTTGCACAGCTGGAATTAATGGCTCTCAGTGTTCAGTACTGTGTTTTTTTTTTTTTTTTTTTAACACCTTTCTCTGCTTTTATGTTGATTTTCTCAGTATAGTGACGTCCTTTATAACAGAATAATGCATTTGAAGAAAGGATGGCCTTCAAACTCAATAAACTAAAGATGCAGTTAAGTTTTCCTCCTGCGTGACTGGTAGCTGGTGGTTAATGCGTGTCTGAATCCGAACATGTGCGAGAGGCGGTGGGGGGAGATGAAAATGGGCTGTGGTAGCTGTATTTAATTTAAACCACTTTGATTTCATTCCCCACCTGAACAGTATTTTTAAAGGTGGAAAAATGTGTCTAGATACTTCAGCACCACATTATACAGTCAAGTCCTTGATTTTTAAATGCCCAGGACCGAGCAGTTACAGTGAACCTTGCTATCAAACGCTGTTTAAATTTTAATTTAAAACAGTCGCTGCTTTACAGTGAAACAGTTGGCCAAGTATTTTTTCATTCCTCTTTTGAATTGTGCTTTTGAAAATATGCGGTCACATTAAGTACAGTGTCAGCATTTCGGCATGTCAAGATGCGTTTTTATGATGTGTTTTAATTAATGCGGCATTTGTAAATACAAGGAACCTTTGCTTGTTTTTAAAACTCAGTATGACTCTGATGCACTTGATGCAAACCATATGTTGAAGGGGCTTGAAAGCGATTTCTGCAGCATCAACAGACACAGCTGGCCGGCGCTCTGTGATCTCATAGCGTGCCATGTTTGCCGTATTTTGCTGTACTCCTCGGCCCTGCCAAAGCCCTAACTCTGCTAACTAATTATTTGCCCTCAGATCGCCAAATCACATGCTGATGAATAACCTTCAAAAGCGGTCAGTGTCACGCTTTCAAAAGACGAATCAGACAATGCGGCGAGTTGTAGGAAGTTCAATGCTGACGTCATAGAGCTGGTGAGCCTTTAAAAACACCAAATGGAGGTTGTGTATTTATGGGTGCTATGAAGGGGGACATCTCTTCAATAGTCACATATAGAGTTAGCCTGAGAATTACTGTCCGCATTGGCAGTGAGGCGGCCGTGGACAGTGAGTTACAGCCTAACTGCTCTCGGCACTGATCATTAACACTTCTAACACACTGGGATATTAAAGTTTGTTTTACTGCTCCCGTCAACAACCGTGCAGGGGTATAGACATGTGTTATTGAATTCATATAATGTGAGTTATTAGGCTCTACATCTTGAGTGTCCATGTATATTGCCGGATCTGTCCTGCATGGTCCTAGAGGAAATAGAGTAGCGGAGGAGATCATATTGGTTATTAAGCAGCTGTGCCACGCCTGACCACAGAGGACATGAACAAAAAAATAAAAGGCTGTTGTTATTATTATTATTATTATCACCCCTGGACTGCTTGTTTGAACCCCTGCGTCTGTCTGAGCATGCTCACACACCTGGTGAAGATAGACTTTGTTCAAAACAATAAATAATAAGGTAACTTTTAGCACAGGCTTTTATCAGCCAATGAAAGTAATGAGATTAAGCCAGTAAAAAAAAAAAAAAAACATAATTCCTCTGCCCACTCCAGTGAATCACAGGCATGTGGATAAGCTGAGCCTTAGATGAGAAGCCGTGTAAGTAATAAAAGCAGACCAACTGATGCGGCTCCCATCATTGCTGCTGGTCTGTTCATGCGCTTTAAAAAATAGGATCAATTCCAGTCTATGGAATTGCTATTCTTATACCTGCAGTCCAAGAAGAGGAGTTTTTTTTTTTTTTTAAAGAAAATAGCACCCCACCTGAAACAATTTAACCTTCCAGCTTGATCAACAAAGAAGCAGCACCCTGCCCGTGTCATGTGCCTGCTGGCCACTCGTTGCCAACTTCAAATTCCTCCAACTTTGGCCTCAGTAATGAAAGAGCTGATCAGCGTCCATCTAAACCGAAATTACATTTAACCATTAACTTAGCTCTTCTTGTTAGTGAGTAAACTGCAACAAAGGGAAAAAAAATCTCCTCAACTGCGGAACAAAGTCACACAACATCTTATTGTGGGATTAATTCTGAATGGGGTTAGGAATCCGCTCGTCTCCGCTTATGTATATGTGAAGGAAGAAAGCAAGACAAACAGGGAGGCACGTCAGGAACTGGGTGGTGGATTAGGGTGCAACAGTGTGGTTTGATGTTTAATCACTCCTCATGCGTAAGCTGTGCGGATAGAGAGGCTTTCCAGTAAGCCCTAATGGTAGTGGGATGTCTTCCTGGCGAATATCGCCTCTGTTGGCATAACACGCTGTGAACCTGCATTTTTTTGTTTGCCTGAGAGCTTCCACTGAAGCAGAATGATAGGGCAGCTCCGACCAAACATAGCATCTCACTCCTCTCCCTCTCATCTGTCTCTCTCTCCCTCTCTCCGGGTCGGTTCGGGTGACTCAGGTGGAGGCGCTTGCGTTTTTGAAGTTTTGAAAGTGCACTTCACAACCACGTACACGCACTGGCCTGAAAAGCATTGTGTAATTGGACGACGATTGCGCCGCTTAATGACCGATCGGGCGGTGGTTTGCGACGTTTTAAAGCACAGAAGTAGACGAATGGAAACAGCAGGAAAAACAGCACATGTCAGTCACTATAAAAACCAAAGTGATCGTTTCCTTGAGTCCGCCCGACAGCACCCGAAGCTGTCCGCGGCCATTCACATGTCTGCGCCACCTGCTTGTTCATGCCACCACCGTCGATGTGAGTGTGACCCTGACGAGCACCGCTATCACTGCGAGGCGACAGACTATTCCCACAAGTCCTCGCGTTAAAAAACCCAAGGTCTGGAAACATTTCCGCAGGCGGCCTTTCCAAGCGGAGACAGATTTGTACATGGCCATGCTTGTGGTTTGGTGTTATAGCTGCAGACAAACTGAGGACAGATGTGTTTGGAGTCATTTTCACCCCCCCCCTCCGCCCCCCTCCCCTGTCGTGATCCTCTATTCCCTCCCTCCTCCCAGTTCCCCTAATCTGGGACTCATTGTGTCTGTAATAAAGCACAGCTGCACAGATCCTTCTCTGAACCCACTCAGTTCAGCTGATTACATGGGAGTAAGAGGGCTCTCCTCTCACAGAGTCCAGTCACACAGCCATGCTCCCCACATGGTAATGCTCTACTGGTCCCTTAACACAGATAATGCATGTGAGAGGAGACATTTCCTTGCGCTGGACTGAAGCCAAGACTAATTGCTCACACCTGATGTTGCATTTGCAACTGTTGGGGAATGTTATATCCATTTCTATTTGTAATGTCGAACACAGATTGTGCTCACATAAGGAAAACCATGCCCATTCGTTATCTGTGTGAACTGTTAAGATCCATATTTTAGCTTGTCAGATTGCAGATGTGTTTACATATTTTTCAGTCTAGAGGCATTTTTTTTTAATGGAAAAGTTTTTTTGAATTAACAAATAGCTTGTGTGGTTTTCTTTTAATGCTGCTCATACTGCATTATGTGAAGGCGCGACTCCAATGCAGTATGTCAATTTGTCGGGTTGGATTGTGTTAAATTGCTTCTGCTCAGAAATAAAAAAAGAAGTCATGCATATGAAAGTGAGCAGCCCTAATAGAAAGATGTGTCTCTCTTACAAATTGATGCCGCATTGAGCTTCAGAGGCAGAACTTCTGCGTTAAAGACAAAAAAAGGGGGAAAAAAAGAAAAAGGTAACGCAGATCAATAACAGCTCTGAATTGTGCACGAGATGTCTGTGTAACATACCAACTTTATATCCAACGCAGATGAACAACTCAAGTTCTCAAAGTCTACAAGCTGCTCGCAATTGAAAGGAGCTTTTTGAATTGATTTCTTTGTCTGTGGCAAGTATACAAGTTTGTGCTATCAATTTGAGAATATGATTCATTCAGCCTTGAGATACAGACATTAATTGTTCCGCACAGATGGATCTTATACCACCGTCAATCCATAGAATGGCCTGCCTCCTCCCCCTTTGATCGCAAACCGTGTGTGGGGGGGAGGGTCAAGCAGGTCAAAGCAGGTTCTCGGCGAGCTGCGTTCGCCGTCTCGGCTGCAGCCTCATATCTCCAGGAAGCAACGCGGCACAAAGGGATAAGCTCGGCTGACACATTAAGACAGCGTTTGTTAAATTCATACAAATGCATGCTTTCCTCTCTGTTTGCTTTCTTCGACTGGAGCGGCACGTAACAAGCTGTCATGCGTCTGAAAGGCTGCGTATGTGTTGAATGTGAAAGCTTTTGAGAGGAACATTGGGGCTTGTCTTTAATCTTCTCTCTGTGTATTTTTCGTCTTTTTCTTTAAGCGCGGGCTAATTGTGTTTCAAGCGGAATTTGACACGTATTGATTCAAACGTGCAATGGCAAATGCACACACCCCGTGTATTGGCAGCTGCCCTAATCCCTCTCTTTTGAAGACGAAGCTTTTTCCTTGCTGTCATTGTTTTGTGGATGGATTTTTTTTTTTTTTTTTTCACATTTTCTCTCCTACCCAACCTTTCAGAGGAGGCAGGTTTCCAAACCCTGTGACTCTACAGCCTTGGGGTTTTCCATATGTTGGTTTGTTTTGCTCTTGTGAAGGGGTTTGGAGAGAGAGGGGTTTTCGAGTGTCTGGCAATGGGTGGCACAGGGCAAGTGAGCGAAATGAGGATAATGGTTGGTAGCTAACTGTAATGGTCTGCCCACCACGATGACTCATTTGCTTTGTTTAGCCTGAATAAGAAGCATTTAAGTGTCCTTATGGCCTCTTCAACAAAAGAGTGTTTTTTCCTTGTTCTCAGCCTCTTTCTTGAATATGTTTTGCTTTGAAATGAAAAATAAACCCATCCATCGTGCAATATTTCAACTGATTACCACGTGCATTGTGCAATATACAGATGTTGGTGTAAGGCAGAATATACAGTATATATTTTTTGTGCATGTGCAAATGAGTCGGTGAATCATTTTCTTTACTTGGAGAGAGACGCAGAAGCAGCCAGTATCTTACAGTATAATAGTCTCCTCCAGAGGCTGTCAGCCTCATCTTCCTTTGTCTGCCGCTTTGTTTCCCAGCCAAAGAGGATTCACATGCCTTCTCCTTGTTTCTCCCCGTGCCCCGACTTCTCCAAAGCAAAAAAAGGCAGAGAAGCAGGAATTCCATTAGCTTTGTTCTCAAAAACTCAGCGTGAACTTGTGACTGTGCTGCACATGACATAATGGCCCCAAGAACCGATCCCAGATCCCCATGCATTTTCAGACGGCTTTTATTTTACATCTTATACTCTAGGTGAGTGCATCACATCCGTCCGTGTCTTTTCTTCTACAGACACCATGCTTTGTATAAAATCCCCCCACTTTTCCAATCTGGCTCAAATTGCTGCGCTGTTCTGTCGCGAGCACACAGAAGGATAAAGGAATATGTGTGTGTGTGCATGTGTGTGTGCACGTGTGCATGTTAAAAAGAAAGGGTGGGGGGAAAAAAACTGAACAGAAACGGCATGTTTGTGTGTGTGGTTAGGTTTGTAATTGGATGCAGTGGACCACATCAGTCTTTACCTGAGCTAGTCATTTGCATGGGTTTGATTGACAACAGAGCTATGCAAAGCAGGCACAAGTGTTATTCCCTACGAAGGCAGAGAGGATGCACAAACCATGCGTTTTTCATCAGCTATCACTTTCTTGTTAATTAGTATTGAGTCGTTATTCCTAAGAAAATGGTCGAGATTTCATTTGCATAAAGACATATCCACTCTACCCAGTCATGGCCCATCTGCTGGAGTGTTTGAGTTTATTTTGGCTGATTAGATCTCACTTCAGGTTAAACATAGTGGGAGGTTTCTATGAATGTGCTGAAGTCATCAAACTTAACATACTCAAAAGAACCATAAACGTCCACCTTAACAAGGGGCGGCAAAGCTAAAAAGGAGGAACATCAGGGAGGGATCAATCAAGGCTGAATAAAGTCATCCAGACAAAACTAAAAAACCCTGAAAACTCATTTTGCTTGTTTTACACACAGAGGCTGTAAAAGCAGAAATAAAGTTGCCCTCCAGTTTCACCTTGTACTTATTTTCTTCCACATAATTCTAACACATATAGGACAGTTTTTTTTTGCAGCCATTGTTATAGGCGGCCTTGATTTCTAGTCATTCGTGAACGTGTGAATATGACTCTTTAAACAGATAGTGGGAAGTAGTGCATGTAAATTGTTATTCGTATCACTCTGTTACATTGCCTGGAAGATCACGTGATGTCCTTGCCGTCGTGTTTGCTCTGGCTGGTCACTCGCATGGCTTATTCATCACCGTGTAATGAAAGTTTAAATGTGTTTTGAATAAAATGAGGCAAACCAAGATGGTTACATTTGCTACCAGGCAGAAATGAAAGATTTTTAGGATTAAACATGTGCTGCTGTTTAGATACAGTAATCATGGGGGGGGGGGGGGGGGGGTCATGTATGAAAGGAGGACGCCCAACCCTGTCACGCACGATGGTTATTATATACGGTGGCTGGATCTGCCTCTTCTTAGCATTAAATTAACTCCATGTCAAGTAATGACACAGAAGGTTAGGCAATTTTCGGAACGTAATCATGTACTAATATACAACTGTGTTAATTTTATCAAATTTGATAGCGTACAAATAGCTTCCTCGGTGGTCGATCTCCTGGGAAATGGCTTTGTCTTCTTGAACGTTCGTCTGCAAAAAACCTTCGTCCACTGCAAGTCAAAGCTTTAATCGTCTGTTTGGTTTGTTTTCTCCCAGTAAAGGTCCTCTGTGTCTGTTAAGTGTCTTGGAGCTAAGGTTGCAGTGCCACTGGTTCACTGCATGCTGTGATGTGAAAATTGATGGTTATCATACCAGGCATGTTGTCTATATACTGTACTGTAATTCTACTGTATTAGTGTTACTAAAAAAAATCAAAATCAATCTATATCAAATTTCATGTTTGTTAGGACACAATATTTCTAAAGCATTGTTCAACCAACAGGTTTTGCATTCATTTCTTTAAGGGTCAACTGATGAAATAGTTATCGTCTAATACTGTGAAATGGTGATATTATACTGTGGAAATCTCATTGCAACCCTACTTCAAACATATCCACTGTTACTTTTGTATGTATGCAAACAGTTTTTTATGTCTGTATTTAAGATCAAATATTTATTTCTCAGTTCGATTTTCATTCCAAAAAAATAGCTTTTCCCCCCAAATTGAATAATTAAAAGTGATACCTGTTGATACTAACCCCATACTCCACCTAATTTGTTAGTATTAATATTTAAATACTGTTGGGTAAAGATTCACTCTGGTGGCAAGTTTTCAAAAAAGTATCTAAGAAACTATTGAAACCACTCCTGACGCATTATTTAGTCCTCATCTTTGCCATCAAGTGACATCACAATCACAAGATATGGTTTAATACAGAACTTATTTTTGTTACTCATTCACTGAATGGATGACAAACATTTCAGCTGTCAGGATTTGATTTTCCACCCTTTACTAAAACATGCAATATTCGCACACAAGCGGTGGCATTTCTGTCTGGCACCAGCCATCTTCAACCACAGACACAGCAATAATATGTTTTCTGCGGTGATAACAGTTCTGCTCTCTTTCTCAAATAAGTGGGTATCTCGTTCCTCAACCTTTAAGTGATTGTTGATATAATTTCCATAAACATGCACTCCTGACTCAGTTAAAATGGGAGAGATACCAACGCTGAGCCATGGCGTACTTTGACAGATAATATTTTCTAGAGCTCGAGACAGTGAAGCCGGAGCCTATAACCTAACTGCGAATTTCCTCAAGGGGATGAATAAAGTATCTACCTAACCTAACCTAACCTAACTATGCACGATTTGACGCTAGTAGTTTTCCACTTGGTGAAAGCAGAGTGAGACATCATTGCGTAAGTCACCTGTTCTGTTTTTCCACCCGAAGATCTGGATAATGATTGTCCCCACGGAACAATGATGGGTACAGTTCTGCACAGAGAGATACAGATACGTTTCTTATATCTGCAGCAAATCAGAGACAGGACCCAGTCTGCTGTTCTGATTTAAAAAAAAAAGTCTTACAAGCGCCAGTGAGCATGCCAGCAGAGGTTACCTCATCACTGGTCACTGCCTCCTTCTCTGTCTCTTTGATTTTTATGATGGTATTTTGACAGAAATGATCAAGGGGAAGAACTAAATAGCTTTGAGTCTGTGCTTCTGAGATCAAAAGGACCTAATAATGTCACATTACAGGTTGCACCGAGGCAGTTTTAGTGCCCGGCCCTCGTGATCTGCCTTTTCAAAAAATATCAGCTCAGCTTGGAATCAGAGGCGTGGGGGCTTCATGGTGATCAGCTGATGGAGCCAGTGGCTGATTTACTTTTCCCTTTTTTATAAACAGTAACTTACACCTTAACTACATTTAAGAAATGAACCCAGATATTATCATCTCTAATATAAGCAATCCTTCACTATAAATGCACGTATGTATATGATATGCTTATGCTTGCTGCACATTTCCTGTTCAAAACTAAAATTCAAGACGTCCTCCAAGCTGACATAACGTATAACAATGCATGAAAGTGATCAAATGGATGTTCCTTTAATTAATTCTGAGTGAGTCTGACTTTGCATAATACTTGAGCTCTTTCTTTTTAAGGACCGTCTCTCTCTTTTTTTTTTTTCATCCGAGTAGATGTATAATAAATGAAAGCGATCAATATCTCATGTTAAATATTTATGGTTATTTCTCACCCAGTAGCGAGAGGCTCCGAGATGAGTTAACTTTGCGTCCAACCGAAAATGCCTGAGATGCCGTAGCGCCGTGGCACAGCAGAGATGGATGGCACGGTGCAGTGGAGCATTGCCTAAATGTGTATTACTGCGGTGTATGGTCACCAGAGAATGACCTCTGTAATACAGAAACAATAAAAAGTGATGCATGTGGACACCTTAAATGGATTATTATTCACAGTCTGATTTCTAAAAGACATCTCAGTGTCCCACCCTGACTGCGGCCTCCAACCTCGCACAGATTGCTTCATTTTACCTGCTTTTGTTCTCCATCCCTTTCTTCTTCCATCCGTTAATCATTAGCGTCTTTGTAGATTGAACAAAGTGACCAACGCCAACAGTTATAAGGTGAATTGGGGGATGGAGAGCAATTAAAAACCCGTGACCTTTTTTTTTTATGAGAGGAAAGAATAGCTGTTTATCGTCATGACCTCATTTCATAGACGTCTGATTCACATCTGAGACGTTCTGCCAACTGGACGGTGCAGACTTCAAGATTCAGAGATACACTGGTATTATATTGTCACATTTAACTAACACTTAGCCCCAGTACAGTCTGCGATAATTATGAGCTTGATTCTTCAAAAAGTATCAATTATTGTCCTTTGAACTTGAAGAGGAAACACACTGGAAGACACATTTTCTGGCAATCTATAAAGCTATCAGCCCATTTCAGTGTTTTGATTTACTGGTATATTGATGTGATGCTTCTCATAATGAGCTTCACCTGTAAGCATTCACAGGAGGGGGGGGGGGGTCACAGAGCATTTTTGAAAGACATCATAAAGAGTTTGGAGTTTGACATCCCGGTAATGTGGTCAGTTTAATACCCCACCAAAGCCTCTGTATCAAGCGGCTCGTCTCAATAACTCACTGAACAAAATCCCAGTCGCTGTGCGCTGATAATTGCAGAAGGATGTAGCTTAGTCTTATCAGCTCTTGGCTCCAGTGACACAGTAATCCACACAATGCTCGGCTGTCATTGTACTGGAAAACACAGAATCATTTCATTTACCCAACAAAGGCCCCGAGAATAATTGTGATGTCCCCCTGCGCTTCGCCTTCACTACTAACCCATTGAGATTGCTAATTTTCAAAAGGTCAAATATTACTTATTCAAAAGAGCCGAATTGTCATCATGCATTTTTTTTTTCTTTGCACAGAAACCTGTTTTGCCACCAGAATAAGAGGCTCTTACTGCGTGTCAGTTTAGGGAGATCACAGCGGCGGGTTATGTTGGGCTAGCTTTTCGCTCAGTCAGAGCTCAGCAGGTATCTACTAAGCGTGCAGTTGATGTGCATGCACGGGACAGCCAGTGGAGAGGGTAATGGTAGTTTCCTGAAGGCTAATCATTGCTGAGATGCAACAGAGAACCTTTGTACCCAACAGGAACAAGGAGAGGCTTCGGCACTCTGAAGGAAATGGAGGTGACTCTCGGGCCTGGTGGGAGGACTGATACCTTGTAATTGTCCTTTAAACACAGTGGTTGTCAGAGGTGGTTGCTGTGCCCTTGGAGAGCACGTCAAAACGAATGAAAATAGTTTTCCTCTCCTAGGGGCTAGTTTGGATCAAGGGAGCTTAAAAATCTCTGTGTTTGAGATTGAGCGAGCTCATATGGGCTGCAAACACTCATACTTAAACATCTCAGTGTGTGCACCAGCGTGAGCTCGTCTGATAAGGGAAGGTAGTATCAATACGTTTTTGAGGACCTCTTCATAAATCTCTAATTGAGGCAGCAGCTTTAGGAAGGAGAAATAGCTCCAGTGCATAAACCACACAAAACCAAATGTTGGGGGAATGGTCACTGCAATCAAGCAAGGGAAATGAGCCAGCTGCTTGTTAAATGTGTTTATGCTCTGATGCAATTCCTCTTTAGTTTTCTTAATTGCTAGAGACACTGAACAGAGTACAAACACTGCATGTTTTTTTCATGCAAATCCCTTACATATTTTAGGCCCAGCTATAAATGCATGGAATGCTTTGCGCGTTTGAAGTGCAGTGCATTAGTGAAACGCCTTCGAGGGCTTAGTCTGGCAAAAGGCAAGTATCATCATTCCCAGATCCAAGCTTCAGCTACAAACAGTTTACTTTCTTTGAAGAATACCCTATTTTCTTAAAACAGAAATATACCTTAGTCTCATCTCTGCATCTCGGCTTCTTCAAATAAATGGATTTTTAGAAATGCCTTGATTTGGGAGTGGAGCACAGCATCACCTCAAGTACCACGGCCATCCTACCACTGCTGCTTATTTTTTATTTAAATGATTGATGATGCTTTCACAAGCAAAGTTCTTGACACAATTGACTGTAGTTTTAAATGATCCATTTAAATGTGCATAGTTTATGAATGTGAATGCATGTTTATTGATTGCATCGGAACTGAGAGCAATCATTTTCCATTGGAAGAATAAAAAAAAAACCTTGCATTTTAAGCATCTACATGGAAATAGCCATAATTGTGGAGAACAGGATGTAATAAGTTGCACAATGGTGTTTGTTTACTCACCAGCCTTTAAGCTGTAAATATGCATTCATAATAGTAGCAGCATTGGAGAAAAAAAAAAAAAAAGCACAGTTAGAGAGACTGAATAATATACGCACGCACAATTATGCATAGCAAGCAGCCATCTTAGTTTAAAAAATACATTAGTATTAGTATTGTGCTTTTAGCAGTTTGTGTAATAATTGGGCAATTACAGAAAACGCTGTGAAGGATATTTTTGTGGTCGGGCACAAAGTCTGTACACTGACCTTAATTTGGCATGTTCTCCTCAATTTTGGACTGGATTAGAATTTCATATCACAGCACTTTGAATTGAGGTACCAGAGTGCGAGCTCCACTGGGGCTTAACAGGATCTTATGAACAGTGGTGCTGGCATGGATGTCTCACACAGCACATTCAGCTGGAGCCTCTGCTTCATATTGCATTGTCTCATCGCCAGTGCAGGCCACTCTACTAAACCTGGTCACATTCATTTGTGAATAATGCATTTTGTCAGGGGTGTTGTACCGTTTACCAGGGTTGGGTGGAGGGTGGTGGTGGTGGTGGTGGAGGGGTTGCCACTGGGGTATTTGCCTGGGTCTGCATTTATCCACGGCTACTGATGAAACACCTATGCTGAGTATTTCTCAACTGTCGGTGACCTCACTTCCCAGAAATGACTGATGGTATATTGGGATGATCTCACATGAGAGGTTTGAGCCTTGTCACATTTACAGCACATTAGAGGGACTTTCAGCCTGCTCACTTGCAGCCAGTGTATTTGGCAGGCAGGCGTAAAAAGCTGAGATTGTGGAACATTTTCTTTGCCTCCGTGCAGTCACGGAGTCTGCATTCCATGTTCCAAATTAAATGTATCTCTCTCTCTCTGCCTCTCCCTATCTCTCTCTAACTATTTGTGTCAGTCTGAGTTAGAGTTATCACGTGATGGAGCAGACAATAGAGAGGCACTCTGGCACTACGGAGAGGTTAGCCGGGGTTTTTGTGTTGC
>JBBMOC010000041.1:3353036-3482390 GCA_037975185.1 Centropyge bicolor
CCCCTCTCCCCCCCTCTTTTTTTTAACCCCCAACCCCCAGTCCCCCTCTGCTGCATCGGCATTTCTATCCAAACCAAAGGCCTTTATCGTTGTGCCCATGACGACATGTCTGATAGGGCGTGGCAGCCAAGATCTCTTTCAGCCCTGTACCTTAGGGAGCCAGTACGTCTAGATATAGATAAGCTGCAGCGGCCAGGGTTTAAGCTGTGCCACACTACACATTTCTGTGGTTTTATAAGCCACCAGAGTGTGTCTGATAAATGAATAGACACATGCTGGACATTCTCATTCATTATCATTGGAAATGGTCGTGCCTGCTGGGAGTTTGTGTAGTGATTGCCGTGGGGGCTGACTGTTGAAGGGCCTCTCAGAGGTGTCCTGATGGCCAAATTTCAGGCGACGTTAAAGAGCTGGAGCTCAGCTCGACAAGAGGCTCGGGCTGAAATAACTCACAGGGGGGACCGCTGCTGTCAAGTGCACTACTACACATGCTGACGAAAATGTATAGTCAGAAGTTCCAGCAGGACTGAAAATGGATAGAAAATGAAAACACATGGGCTGCAGCTTAAATGCATTCAGTGATGGTTTAAAGTAAAGTCTTAATAGCATAAAATTACTTAAAATGTAGGATCAAACTAGCTGAGCATGATTGACATCTGTAGCCTATAAATTACTTTTTTATGGTCAGACATGTCTGTGTTACATTACTGGCTTCCTGTTACCACTTACTGACATAATGCTGACTGGAATGCCCCTAAATACAGTGAAGGGAAGAGGAACTGACTAATACAGACTAATAGTTCCTCATAACCATTAACAAACACTACTCAAACTCATACCTGCAGGCAACATTTTCCTGATTAATGTCAAATTTGGCCTGTAAAATGCCAGAAAACTGTGGAAAGGAATCTTCCAAAACAAAGTCTTTAAGTGTGCTTTGTCTGAAGAGGACTGGAAATATACTTAATTTACACTGATATAAAACAGAGAAAAGCAGCAAATCTTCACATCTTAGAAGCTGGAGCAATCTATTGTTTGGCGTTTTTTGTTTTGAAAAATTGCTTAAAGGATTATTTAATTTTCAAAATAGTCGTGATTAACGTTATAATTGGCAGATCGTAATCGTTTCTGCCTCTGCTCAAAACACTGTTGCACCTCAGTGCGAAAAGTGTGAGTGAGACATTGTGCTCCTCTGAGTGAAGTTCTTAAATCTATAGACTGCCTTCTGCTGTATTGTGAGTTATTTTGACAGTCCCCTTACTCTGTATTCTACCTCTGTCTGAGTATCTGCTGACTTGGGCTGGCTGGTGATTGCCTGAAGGCTTTGAGTTTACAGGCGGCTGGCTTTAAGGCAAAACCTTCAGAGAGAGAAGGTCATCTATCTGATGTCAGCTTTGCCAGGTTCAAAGAGAAAAAAAAACTAATTGGTCAAGGGCAATTTAACAAAGGCAGCCAGGAAGTAGATGGTCAATATCAAGTGTATACCACTATAGAAGAAAGATCTTGTCATCTTCTGTCTTCATTATTGGAACTGCTGGCTCCCCCTGCAATGCAATTTCACCTTGTGTGCTGTGTAATAGGAATATTTAGATGAATTGCAATTCTTCGGGTAAAAAAAAAAAAAATCCAGTTTGCAGTGCAGTTTTCTTGTTTGTCAGTGTTTAAATCTTTGAGCACTAGCTGTAATAGAAAGAAGCACACACGGCCCTTCCGGAAGATTTGTTCTTCCTGTTTGATAAAGCAGAGAAAGATTGCATTTCCATTCATCAGGATGGATACATTATGATTACACTGCACGTCAGATTCCAAACTGTCCTTAGGCATCCTCATGCTATATTTTCGATTCTCTCTCTCTCTCTCTCTCTCTCTCTCTCTCTCTCTCTCACATTTGATAACGTGCAAGTTTGTATAGGACACACTCACTCATTGCAAATCCAAAATCCAAGCACCACATTCACTTTTCAATAATAGTTTTTTTTTCTTTTTTAATGGAAGATTCGCTCTCCTTTTTCCTGCCGCTGCGTTGCTTTCAGCCATTGTGCCTTCAGTTGCTCGCTAAGAAAAACGCGTACATCTTTGTCAGCGCCGGAACCAAGGGCATCTACCTGAAAACATCTGCCTCGTCCGCCGTTACACGCAACAAGAAAGGTGTTAAATTCAGCCCTGTCATTGCTGAGAGATTTATTAGTTGTTGGGTGTGGTGCACTTTAGGAGAATTGATTGCACGGGTTCGGATGATACTATAAAATTAAGCCTGGAGGCTAAACTTATGACTTCCTTCAGACCCTGAACTGATCTACTGCATCCTCTCCCAAAGCCCAGAGGAACTCTGTGTGCGAGTGCAGATGATACTCTGAAGACATCACTGGGTCCCCAAGGTAGCAGCACAAAGGAAGATTAGGCACCCTCCTTCAAGGCTTTTGTTAAGTAATTCCACATCTCCTTTAATAATTCAAGGCGGCACCAGCAGAGCCTCCACACAAACGATATATGGTAATGTTGTGATCTCTATGGCCAGGAGGAATTTTTATCTTTCCCTTTTATGCCGTTTTGTGTGCTATAAACACAAGGGGTGTGTAGGTGTGTGGGGGTGGTGGTGAGGGGGGTATCCACACAAAAGACTCGCACAATGAAGGTGTTTGTGTGTGTGTACATGCAGGAGCTACGTCTGGGCTGTGCTGTGTACTGTCACTCACTTGTAACACGAACTGGTGTTGTACCGCTGCCACTGAGGCACCGGTGGGACTCGAGCCCCCCATGAGCCACCTGTCGGCAGTGCGTGTATTCGTGCGTGAGCTTCGGTGTGTTTTTTTTTCTTTCTTTCCGGTGCGAACACGCCGATGAAATAAACATCACGCACGCTTGCTTTTGTCTCTCGAGGAGCTGAGGATCGGTAGTCATCCACGGAAGGCATCCCTGTATGTCATGGGGGACAAAGCGAGCATGCGATGGCCTTTGCTGGATATAAAATATTACTTATCTGGCAGAATTAAGCGGGTTTAGAGAGGCTGTGTAAATTTTCTCCAACCCAAACACAGTGGGGCATTTAGACAGTCTAATTTACACAAAGGTAATGGTTTGAGTTTTGGGGTTCTTATTTAATAGCCCTTAAGGGGCACACTTCCCCTTTTTGCCATAGTTTTCTCTCCCTCCAACTCTCTCCTCCGCTGCACCTGTTTTGAGCAATACCTTTGGGGCACAGCTTGAAGTGAATAATGTATGAGGGAGAGAAGGAGAATCAGAAAACCTTTGTGGACCTTCTGTGTGTCTGTCTATCTCCCACCTCCGTTGTTTCCATCTCTCTTTTTTTTTTAGTTTTCCCTCCCACTGTTGAGCTAATTTTTTTTGTTGTCTGTTTCTCTTGCAGTGAGGTTTGTCGACTGTGGCCGAGGTGGTCTGGTGCGGTTTGAATGCAGTAACCCATCTGACTTCCGGATAGAGGCCAACGGAGTAGTCTACGCTGCCAGGGGTATCCAGTACTCTACGCTGCCTGCGTTGCCGCTGTTGATCAAGGCCAGTGATGCCACCACTCAGCAGCAATGGGTGACCCAAGTCAGGCTGATGCCCTCCACACACTACAGCCAACAGGTGAATACACCTTAACCTCTTCCATAAGGTTTCTCCTCTCACTTTGTTTTTCAATTGTCTGGCTGATGACTGAAGGTGGAATGATCAATTCTCCCCTCACAACAAATAACTTAGGCTTATTAGGCATACTGCACATTCACAGATGACTAGTTCCCTAAATTGTAGCAGGTGTTCCGAGAGACTGGATGGATGCTTGCTAATTAAAACTTAATGTGTCAATTTACTAGGAGCACAAACATATACTCAACACGGTCAGTGGGTAGCAAGAGCAGATGCAAAATAGCTCCTCATAAAGTTGATTTCAGCGAGCGTGCCTTGTGATTGTGAGGTTATTGCCTTATCATCCAAAAGGGGACGCACCTCTTTTCAGTGTTTCGGAAGACAGGATGCATCTGTCTGAGCCGTAGAGCGCCGCTCTAACCGTTCCACTGGACGAGTTGTGCAGTCATCTGCAATTAGTTAGAATGACCATGTGCTCATATGTCAACATTGTGGTTGGCTGAGGATCAGAGGAAGTGTGCGGAAAAAAAAAAAAGCACCGCACATGTCGTATCCGTCTGCCTTGTAACCAGGAAATTAAAAGAAGCCCCAAAGGCTGTGTTACTGCAGAGGTTTTAACTTCAGTGCCAGTGGATTATGTGATCCTGTTCAATTAGATAATATCTGTTGCTTTAAACTTACAGGAGCGACGGTGCACACACTCAGAAACACGCCATGCTTTGCTAGACTCTGTGAGCTACTCTTCATCTTGACCTATTCTGTAGGAGCACAAGTGGGCCTTTATGTACATTTGTTAATAATCACTGCTGTAAGACCTTAGATCATTAGCATTATGGTGTCTTAATGAACACCCCTAAATGCAATAATTGTGTTTGTATTACAAAGACCGATGTGCCTTTCTTTGTGTATCCCTCTAATACACTTAAGCAAATGGCCATTTCTAAACGTGCAGCACAGTAGATGATCTCAGGAAAGACAGGTGTTGTACTTTATGTGGCCACAGATTAAAAGTTAATACTGACAGTTATGTGTAGTTACCGTCAGTACTTCAGGCACAGTGGTCTGCTGGGCCGAAATTAAAGCTGTAGCCAGTAATGATTTCATGGCTTTTCAAAACACCATCGTTAGCCACTGACACCCATTAACTATAGGGACTCCTGCAGGTATGTGATTTTAATGACACCATCAGTCACTGTGTCGGTCGGTCAAAGGCAAATGCGTACTTGTCCCAAACAGGTAAACACTGACTTTCATCAGGTTGTTTTGAATTTTTAAATAAAAGTCAGAACCTCACATTGTCTATACGTGTATATACAAATTATCAGCTGCATCACCAGCAGCCACATTCTGATCTCTATCTGGAATGAGCTCTTGGCTTTGCCCTGATTTGTCCGTAATGAAATCAGGGATTGACTTTCCCGTATCTTGCACGTTTATGAGGTCAGGAGCGGTTGTCTTCCCCACAGCATAATTATTGTCATGAATCATCACGCACCTCTTAATCACATCAGCGATTACATTTTTTATTAGTCCGTGAATGCAGCAGCCTTGGGGAAACATTTTAATCAATGACAACCAAACAATATCCTCATTAACATGAGAGGGTCCTCGCCCACTATCTCCACCTCTATTAGAACCTCAGCTCCACCGTGGTCCGTGAGGAGAAAACGTTTCAGCATCTGGAAGAGAGAATTTCTCTAAAAGGGCAAATAACACACACATACGCACACACACACACACATGCCTAATCCTTTCCACACACTCGCAAACACTCGGGCCATCAGTCAGCCTAACACTCTCCTGGACTCCTGAAGTAGACTCCTATTCAGAAGATGGAGGGGGTTCAGAGAGTGTGGATAGGTGCAGACCTCCAGCACACCAGAGATAGATGCGTGTTGGGCTGAACAAACCCACCGTGCCATTCATCATTCCAGACACAGGTTGCAAATAATTACTGCTCTCGCTCGCGCCCATTTTAATAGGGTAATAGATATTTCTGAAGCTTGCTCCTTCGCTATCTGTCCGCTTGCCTCTCTGCATTTCCAATGTGTGAAAGCAGTATAATCGGATTTCAAACATGATTAGTGGAAGCTCTCCGACAGCTCCCCAGATGTTAGAGGAGGGGGAGCGTGGGATGTGGGTCACGTTATAAGGTGGCAAAGTGGTAATTAATTTATGTTTGCATAGGACACTTTGTAGTAGTTTGTGTAGGACTCGACTACCTCGTGACCAATCAGACTGTGGCAACAGGAGGGAAAACACTTCAAGGGACGTGTGACAGTTCCATTGAATTCCCAGCTATCATTCATTGACATTGACAGATTTCACATATTGTTTTCTGTTTTCCTTCCTGCCTTGTTTGTTCAAGGTTATTTTAACTTTCCCTGGCACTACTTCAGTCTCCTCAGTCTCTGGAGCGGCATAGGCAATTTGAGCCATCTGTGTGTTTAGTGTCTGGCTTGCAGGTACCATCCTCCTTTGTTTCAAATCTCATTCATTACAGGCGAGGGAGGATGGCAGATCCATTATGGAAGCTGGTCTGTCTGTCTGTGTGGGTGCATTTTATCAGGACATAAGAAGAGGTCTGCCATTTAAAGCAAAGCGGCGCCGGTGGTGCACGGCTGCTGCGGTAGCCAATCTGTAGCCACACCAAAGAGTTTTCAAGGCATATCATCACATGTCGTACTGTAGATATTTTAAGCTACAAAGAAAGTCATAAAAAAAAAAAAGGATGGATTGTTTGATTGAACCCACATTTTGAATAGGAATTAAGTGACATTTGGAAGAGCTTATTAGGTTTTGCAGAAAACAGCAGCTTCCTTTTATGGCCACATCAATTTCCTGTTTGTGTAACCAGTGGGGGAAGCACTATTGGTCAGTGCCCTTTTTTGCAGTAATTTGTCAATTCAGTATGTGGGTTTGCATGTGCTGCTGTTGATTGTAGCTTAATGGTTACGTTATCAGGATTAAGTTTTTTTTCCTTCCACAGGATAAACTTGGACTCAGCAGGGAGTCAGCAGCTATTTTAGTCATAAACCAAAGAATTGGACCAATTGAAAGTTTACTAGATGAGAAGTTAAGGACCAAAGTCATTACAATTAATCCTGAGTAGAGAGTGTATGTGTGTACATACAGATCACTGAGGTCGTAGGGTTCATCTTCTGGGGACTATGAAGCCTATGCAAAGTTAAATGGTAATCCACCCTATAGATGCTGGGATATTTCAGTCTGTAGTGAACCAACTGACCCACATCAATCCATAGATCCGTGTCTGACCACTGGCTAAAAATGTATTTATAGTCATGTTTTACTGCACAGATAGGATCACTGCCCAGCTCTTGAACTAAATCATTTCCTTTTCACAGGTCCAGGATGTTGCTGCCCCTCCAGTCATGTCCAAGGATTTGAAGGAAATAGCGTTTCCATCAAGAAACACGGACAGCCAACTTAAACGCATGAAGAGAGACTGGGTCATCCCCCCAATCAATGTCCCAGAGAACTCACGAGGCCCATTCCCGCAAGAGCTTGTCCGGGTAACGTGGCTCGCCCGAGCACATGCATGAACACACACACGCGCGTACACACACACACACACACACACACACACACACACACACACACACACACACACACACACACACACACACACTCAGACCACTCTCACACCACTCTCACAACTTCAAAGAAAATGCTTTTTGCTTGATATGACAACCTTATAGGTCCCCGCTGCCCTGAGCTCCCACTCAGAGGGTCACAGACATGAGACTTATGCCTTCAACAAAATGCTTCATATTTACAGCACTTTGCTAAAGGTCAGGGCTCTTTTTTCCGCTGTATTATTTATCTTTTGTTTCAGGGGGGGCTGGCATTATTTAGAAGCAGAGAGAAATCTGAATTGCTCACCATCGCAATTGTTCCTCAGTTGCCTGTTGAGATATTACACTCCTGCTTTTTATCTGGGCTCAAGGACACACACACGGCCCGGTTCATTTGCATCAATTCTCTGGTCAGGGCTGAGTGTGGGTGGCTGACAGAGGACAAGCAATACTCGGGACAGCCAAGAAGTAGATCCTTTTTCAGCATATTAAGCTGACTTCCTTACCGAGTGTTAAGTCCCGTACATGCTATTTGTGTGTATTATATTTAATCCGGCCATATTAGAAGGGATGTTTCTGGGCTTTAGTGGATGATATCAGGATGAGGAAATTCTCTGTTTGCTCAGCATGGATCCAGGGTGTAGGCACAGAGGGACTCGGCTTACACGGTAAACAGAACAGACAGCCCAGCCAAGACAGAACTTCAATACTGCGCAGACACACTCACTCTTTATATGCACTGTTTTACTTACACAGCAGCCTATTTTTAAACTAATACTCTGATTGGTGCTCAAATGATGAGTCAATATATCAGCAGCTGCTCTCAAACCGAGGGGGCAAAGAGTTATTGCAGGTGGGACATGGATGGCCAGGGGGAAAATATAGAGCGTAACAAAGTTGAGTGCATATGATTTTTGTAGAGAAAATAAATAAGAGTTTGCTGATGCTATCATGCTGACCTTTATTTCACTAAAAATTCGACTTGGATCCTTTTTTATTAGTTCCTTCCGCGATCAATATTAATGATTTTCGGCTTCTGAAGGGGGCCATGCCAGAAAAAGTTTGAGAACCGCTGGTGTAGGGGAAGTTTTGTCATCAGTTTTAAGACATAACTCAAAGATTTTCTGCATATCTTCTTATTAGAATTGTATACTTTCTGATATTAGCAGCTGATATTAGACTATTGCATTGATAAATCAGTGGTGCATGTGGTGTAGATAGGTATAGGCGTATATGTCAGCCAATATGTAAGCATTACACACACATAAACTTCATTAACCAAAAGAAAAAACATTTATGTTATATGTCATTGTCAAAAACCTCAAACCTCAACCTCAACCTCAAAACCCCAGTATTACTCAGAGTATGGTCGTCATTATTGTGAACCATTCAGCAACAAATCTTTACCCCAACAGATCCGGTCGGACCACGACAAAAACCGCTCCCTGAGATACAGCGTGACGGGCCCCGGCGCTGACCAGCCCCCCACCGGTATCTTCATCATCGACCCGATCTCTGGGGAACTTTCCGTCAACAAGCCCCTGGATCGAGAGCACATCCCCAGCTTCCATGTAAGTCAGACACACAGCAGTTTATCCCAAAATAACCCTCTTTTGTGAAATCCATCAAATATAATTTGATGGTGTTTCCAGGCTGATTTATCAAGAGAAATGTGTTCTTCCTGGCAGTGGTGCACATTCCTGCCGGTCAGCATGTGGTGAGCGGTCATGTGCCTAACTGGTCTCCTCAGACTCGATGAAGACTGAGGGTCTCCCAGGAAATCTGACTTATCCGTCTGAGAATTTAAAGGATTTAACGTGATGGATTCGAGTGAACTGAACATGTGTTAGATACATTATGATGACCTACAGCTCCTTCAGAGCTGCTTTATCCATAACTGCCTCTCCAGTTTCATTGCAATGGCCTAATTATATACTTTAGTTTTTACTGCTGTTTATTCATGTGCTTTAACAAAAACTGGTAGACATCAAGGTTGAAGTTGAAATGAAATTAAAAACTTAAGCATATTCATCAACCTGAGTCTACTTCTGTGATCTTTGAAGGTCAAAACAGAAAACCTTCACAGATGCATATAGATTCATACTGATTGAGTTTCAGCCATATACGTTTGTTTTCTGCACTTGACATTGTAACATGCAGTATAATCCAATGATTGATTTACACTTGAATGAGACTTTATAGTGTTGCTTGCAATAGCATATAATGTGTACTGTTCACAGCCTCATATTCTCAATATATACTGTATTACCTGTTTTTATTCTAGAGCATGAATGGGTAGAATCAAAACGTAGATGTTTCAGTGAGTTGAAACCCTGCATAAGAAGCCAACCTTGCTGTTGTGTGTATGCAGGAAATCTACACTTGAAGTGCAAAAAAAAATGCAGCAGATCAGAGCTGTTTTTGTAAAACAGAAGTGAACCTGTGCTGACCCAGTGTAGGCAACAGTGCTGAATAAAATCCGAGTGCGTCTGTTTCATGAGACGACCGCAAAAACTGCAGCTAAAAAGGCTGGTGTTGTTGTCAGCTCTGGCAGGTATCTGACTAAATCTAATCATCTGTTTGTCTTTTGCCCTGCACATGCGAGAGTTAGTTGTGGGAAAAACATGTTTTTTTATAAAAAGCTTTTATTTGTGCTCTTGGTCAGGCTGGTCTGAATAAAGAGGATTATCTGAACTGTTTGCTCTTCTACATACAGTAAAACATTTCCAGCGATGGTTAGTCGGGTTAATTATCACAGCCGTTCAGTGGGTGACATTGAGTGAGCAGTTTTCCCCGATATATTGTTTAAACAGTGGACAATCATCCTGGCTTGAACAGTTCTACAGTCCAGATGTGTTTGTGTTTCCCCCAGCTGAGAGCTCACGCAGTGGACCTGAACGGCAACCAGGTAGAAAACCCCATCGACATCGTGATCAATGTGATCGACATGAACGACAACAGGCCCGAGTTCACTCATCAGATCTGGAACGGCACCGTTCCAGAGGGTTCCAAGCCAGGTAATGCACCACGTAAAGCCGAGCCCGGCCTCACACTGTATGAGCAACCGATCGACTGTAGTCTGAGCCGGCGGCTTCGCACGCTGCTATGATGTTAGCAGATCAAACAGCATTGATGGCATTCCTGGGGTGGCCACTTTGTTAACTTTGCCTCTGCTGCGTTAAAGTGATCGGTGGTATTTTAAGATCACAAGACTGAGCATTGGATGTCTATATTACAAAGCTTTAAATCTAGTAGTGTTCAATATATAGCACTGTTCACTCAACTTCTTCATGTCTTTTGATTGCCGGCAAAATAAGAAATAAATAGAGCGATGATGTCAATGTATTTGCATCTTGCCTTTGTTTTTCTGTCCCAAAGGAACGTTTGTTATGACGGTGACGTCTGTGGACAAAGATGACCCCAAGACAGCGAACGGGATGCTACGTTACAAGATCCTGTCTCAGAACCCCGAGAGTCCGACCTCCAACATGTTCACCATCAACAATAAAACGGGAGGTATCATTACGGTGGCGGCAGGCCTGGATAGAGAGGTGATTGACACGTCTTCTTTCTTTCCGTCTTTGTGACATTTCATTCTTTCTCTTCACTCATCTTCTGTGACTTCATACACTTTAACGTTGCCATTTCGCTCCCGATTGACTGCTGGTGAATGTAGACTTATAATAAAACGATTGTATGGGCATTTAAGTGAGACTCATTAGCAAGGCCGTCCTTTATGTCAATTAATTTCAGTCTCGCATTTACAGCCCGTTGTCGATGTTCACCAACGTATCCATGTTTATATAAATGGTCTGTGCCTTTTTTTTTCATATATGATGACAAAACACAGCTTGAGTATATTTGCTAATATCCAGACTGTCTGAGAACTAATGAGCCAAAGTGAATTTTGCTGATTACCGACTAAATGAGAAACTAGAAATGGACTTGGCTGTTTCACACTTATTTACTCTTACAAGGAGGCAGCGTGCATCACTGAGCAGCTAAATGTTTCCCTTCCTTCATTCTCGCCTTCTCTGTCCTTCTTTCTCTAAAGCGGGTGGGTTTTTGCTTGCATTTTCTTTCTCTCTGTTTCCCGTGCTGTAAATGCTACCACTCTGTCATTTAATTGGATCTCGTGGCTGTTTGAGAAAATAAATAAAATAATACAGAAAGCCAGAGCCAGTTGGTGCAATTCTAGAGAGGGCAATCTGGCTAGGTGGCTGCTCAATCACTTCCGCCCTGGGGCCGCCGTTTTATGTCCGCCAGTTGCCACCATGAAAGTAATTTGCCCGACTCTCATTACCTAGCAACTGGTCCGTCACCTGAGTGGCTTTTAATGTGAAAAGAGTCATTTGTTAGCTTCATGATGGTGCACATAGCAGAGGTGCAAGTTGCACACATGCGCACGCGTAAAATCGTGTCCCCCGTAGAGGATGTATCAGATTTATATCAAAAGCAACCATTAATCATCATAATTAAGAAGCAAGACGTTTGTTTCATTTCAGGCGAACACATTAATACTGATGTGCACTGACTCGCCAGCTTATTAGGGAAACTTGCAAAGTCTGTTTCAATCTAAAACAATAGTCCAGAAATAAATCCTGTTTTTTATGAACGACTTGCAATGTTCATTTTTTGCTTATAATTGGTCAGAGAGGTGTGGATTCAACACTGTGGTCATTTTGGAGGATGTGGTTTGTGGCAGTGTCTTAACTGAGTATATCAAATGGGTTTTTTTTTCCCTAATCTAATCCTCATTTACATATATGAATGGGGAATAATATTAGGTGACTTTTCAGTAAAATAGAGTAAAGATAGAGAGAGAGTTATTACTTGTATTTGATTGCATTTAATTACACAGGTTTACCTAATAAACTCAGAGTTCAGTGAGCAACTCCTCACTCGACAAACATGGCTACTGAATAATAAAGTTCAAAGGTCAAAGATCTGTGTTTTAATCCTCCCATTTCTTCTCTTCCCTCTCCCTCCAGAAAGTGCCTCAGTACACGCTGATCATCCAGGCCACTGACATGGAGGGCAACCCCATGTACGGCCTCTCCAACACAGCCACCGCCGTCATCAGAGTCACTGACATTAATGACAATCCGCCAGAGTTTACTGCTGAGACGGTAAGAAACAAACTCATATCTGAGACATCAGCACGGCAATCTTAGCGAGAGGAAAGCACCACAAGGACCCCCATTTCACCCCACTGTGGATATATGCACTCAACCGTCAGTTCTGCTCACTTACCTAGTTCTGCTTGCCCAGCGTTTCCGAAGCCATACAAGGAGCCAGCCATGCGTGAAGTGTTATATCCCCCTCCAAATGTTGACACATGCAACTACGGGGGTGTCTGCCCGAGTGAAAGAGGCACTTACTGTGCTCGCGAATCACTGAAATTTGTAATGCTACCGTTGTGCTATCAGGGGAGGACAGGGAATGAGATGACCATGACGACATGATAAGTTACCTTAGATGTCTATTTACCCAGGATTGGTCCTGCTGTGCTGTCTGAGGCAGGGCTCGGTGGATTTTCTGCTGCCACAGCAGTATCACTAACAGCTCGCTGTTCCGTATGTTCATGGTTTATTCATGCAGTTTTTCGGCGAGGTGCCTGAAAACCGTGTGAATGTCATTGTGGCCAACCTGACGGTGACTGACAAGGACCAGCCCAACACGCCGGCCTGGAACGCCGTCTACAAAATCACTGGGGGCGACCCCACCGGCAGGTTCTCCGTGCCCACTGATCCGACCACTAACGAGGGCCTTGTGACAGTCGTCAAGGTGAGGCCTCCTCTTCAGACTCCTCCCCTTTAATCCATTGAAAAGTATGATGTGTATCTGTGTGTATGTGCTATACTGAGCAGTTTAGAGGTGGCATTGATATTTATTAGATTCATATCTGGCCTTTTGAATATTCTGAAAGTGTGTGTAACATACATTGAATTTGATGGAAGTGAAAGTGTCCTATATGCTATGTTGCTCCCTGTTTATAGATTGGAAACATTTTGTGGAAAGGAACTCATAGAAGAATAGTACTCTTTTATTAGTAGTACTTTTAGGCGTACTTATTTATTTATTAATTAATTATTGACAATGGTGAAAGAGCTGTAATACTGTAATCAAATTCTCATCTTGACTTGTGTGTAAATTTGGATTCATAATACATAATTGAAACGTTTTAAAATGTTAAAATTCAGAACACATTTCAAATGAAATTCATTGGTTGCACAGCTCTCACGCCGGCTCTCTTGCTGTTGTGTATCCTTCAACTGACCACAAAAGGATACAGCCTTTTTTTTTTTATCTCATCTCGCTAGTCTATTGTGAGCTCTCACAATACGGTTTTTCAGGCAGGAGGAAGAAAAAAGCCTTAATTCTTTTAGTTGCTCTCTCACCAGTCTCAGATTACCAAAAATGTAATGTGATTTCCTTTTGTTTATTTATCCTGCATGTTGATGCGTGACTCACTCTCTGTATACTCTCTTCTTACCCTGTTCCAGCCTATCGACTATGAAATCAGCAGGACGTATGTGCTGACGGTGGAGGCGAGGAACGAGGTTCCCCTGGCCAGAGGCATCCACTCTCCTCGCCAGTCCACCGCCACGGTCTCCATCAGAGTGATAGACGTCAACGAGAGTCCCTACTTCGAGCCCAACCCCAAACTCATTAAGCTGGAGGAGGGAATGATGCCCGAGTCGACGCTGACCACCTTCACCGCACAGGACCCCGATCGCTTCATGCAGCAGAGCATCAGGTGCATTTTTCAGTAAAAAGGAAAAAGGAGGAGTGCTGTCTGATTGAAACGTTATACACCTTCAAAGGAATCGAGTCTAGTTCCCAGATGTGGAAACTTTGAGGAATTCTTCAAGCGTTAAAATTTCCTCGAATATCTGTATGCCCTTAAACATCCAGCACAGATGTTTGAATCACGCGTTTTGTCACACATTCAAAACAGCGATGAGAAGACCGGTTAGTTTATCACTGATTACATGGTGCTTTATGCTCGAAACAGGAGGGAAATAATAGGTTAAGATGCCGCCATCCCGATCTCTTTCCGCATCGCTGCTTAAAAAACACTATACGACCAGCATGCCTCCATCTCACTCTTGTTAAACAAGCCCTTTTTTTTTCCCTTTTCATCATCACTCGTCTTGCCTCACAGCTGTTTGGCCGTGGAAGAGTTTATCTGCCTGAAAACAGTCCATGTGAAATAAGCTAGCTTTGTAATTCCACGGTTTGTCCTACAAATTAGTTGGAGCTACAGATAACAACAAGCCAGTTTGGTCTCCCCTGTGAGGCTGCTCTCAAAAGTTGGAATAATTATGTAAAATGCATGATGCCTAAAATATTTATTCTGTGTAAACAAATAAAAATAAAAGCATTTTTTTTAGAAGAAGGACGAGATGCCAAACTGGAAGTGGGGACTAAATTCAACAAAATTCCCTTTTGCAGAAAACAAAATTTAACCTTTTAAAACTTTCTGACTACTTTAAAAACAGAACTTGCAGATAAGCCCTGACTTAAAATTCAGCTTAAAGTGAATAATAAGGATTATGAATCACTGTGTAAACCTCTTTTTTTTTCTCTCCTCTTCTTCTTCCCTCAGATACTCCAAACTCTCAGATCCGGCCAACTGGCTAAGGATTGACCCAAACACCGGTCGTATCACAACAATTGCCATTTTGGACCGAGAGTCGCCCTTTGTGAAGAACAGTTTGTACAATGCAACGTTCCTGGCTTCAGACAGCGGTATGTAAGCGTTCAAGTGGTGCTGCAGTTGCCAAAAATACCTCGTTGAGCTCCTGTGATGCACCGGTTACATGGTCTAGGTATTTTAGCCAGGCTGTTACACAAGCACTTTATTCCAGGCCATTATTGTTGGAGCATTCAGGAGGAGATAATGCTGCGTTTTCAAAAGGAAAGCCTAGCGGATGTCTAATGTAGCCTACCCCTCGTGGGTCAATCTTCCACCTAGCATCACTTTCAATCCCTCTGTGATGTTTTTCACCTGCAGCCGGTGCACAAACGCACCGTATCTATTGGAAGAAAAAAAAATCTCAGACGCGGCCACGAAGGACGTGCTCGATGCTTGAAGGTCAACCTTGTACCAGGCACTTGGCATGTCTGGAACGCTGACCACCTTAGTTGAAGGTTAATGTGCAAGCAATCCCAGAACCATCCAGCATGTGGATATATTCACCTCTTCCCTGCACTGGCTGGGATTTACCTCTGTTCAGGTTTACCCTGTTCTGCGGAGCATAGCTTAGGCCAATAGGCTTAAAAACTCTACCAATAAAGAGGTTTCTCAGCATTAATGGGTCAGGATTGGATGACTAGCTCCTTTGAGCGTGGCCTGAATGATAAAAAAGCCTCTTAGCTGAGTGAATACATAGAGGAGCCTGAGAGGAGCGACAGTGGGCTCTGTTTGTCTGCTTTAGTATTCCCATCCCGTGTCCTTCGTCAGGAAGACGTTCTCCACACACACACACTCTACCCAAATGTTCTGATATCTCTCTCTTTCTGTCTACCTCCTCACTTGAGATTAGATTCTCAGATCAGTATGCAGTTTGGATGGGTCTTCTCCCACTTGAGTAAATAGCTGTTTAGAGTGTCTTATTACAGCATAAGACCCAAAGAATAAACTCCATACTTTACTTTTCTCTGTTGACTGCATAATGACTGCAAAATGAGAGGTGGCATTTCAATAGCATATATTTCTATCCATATGGAAATTTGTAAAACAAAAAGTCTCTTCTCCCATAAATATGTATGTGCTGAGTGTGTGTTTTAATTTAATGGCCCATGCAGGTGTACCTCCAGCGAGTGGCACAGGTACTCTCCAGATATACCTGCTGGATATCAACGACAACGCTCCCAAGGTGTTCCCTCAGGAGGCGGAGATATGTGAGAAGCCAGAGCCGAATGCCATCAACATCACCGCACTTGACGGAGACCTGAACCCCAACGCCGGGCCGTTTGCCTTTGAGCTAGCTCACCGGCCCTCTGACGTGAGAAGAAACTGGACCATCACAAGAATCAGTGGTACGACCCAGATCACACACACAATTTCACTCCAATAGCCCCAGTTAGATTTACATTATATAGTAAGAAGCAATATACTAATCTTCATTTGGCTTTCATTCAGCTTCTATTAGTTAGTGGAAAATGAAAGAAGGGAAGTTGACCCTTTGTCAGCACTTTTCAATTAGTTGCATTTAATAATCAGAAGGAAATGTCAGACTTGATCCGTGATCCCTCTGAACCACACACTGCAGAGGGGTCAGGTAGAGCCGGGACAGACAATGTAATATTATATTAACATTACCAAACAGGCATTAATTGTTTATGCTAATTTAAACTAAAAAAAACATGAAGAACTAATTTGTTGTTTGTTAGCTATTAGACAGTGTGAGTGGAAAAGCAGTGAATATATCTTAATAGGATAATGGCATTTGGATTATCGCTACTGGGAATTTAGCCTAAGCAGCATTATCAAAAGGTATTCAGTAGATTTATAAGCTCCAAATCTAAATCCTGACCATGTTTTGGATTAGATATGCTGATGCAACTTCCAGGTATGAATTTATGCTGCATATTTGTGGTAATAGGAGCCTAATCTTACTGTGAGCACAGCCTATACAAACAACTATTCAGAGTTTTATTTTAATCCCCTCTGAAAGAGGAAAGAAAGAAACATGATGTTAATTTTTTTTAGACACATGGAGCAAATTAATTTCTTATCCCACTACTTTATAGGGAGCCAACTTGGATCACTCTTGTATGCCTTTGCTCCTCTTCTTCTCTCAGGTGACTATGCCGAGGTGAGCCTGAAGATTGGCTTCCTGGAAAGTGGCATCTACGAGATCCCCATCATAATCACAGACTCGGGCAACCTGCCTATGTCTAACACCTCATATCTGCGGATCAAAGTGTGCCAGTGCGACATCAACGGCGACTGCACCGACCAGCAGCACATCATGGCTGCCGGCCTGGGCACCGGCGCCATCATTGCCATCCTCCTCTGCATCATCATCCTCCTCAGTGAGTGTCTCAGTGCCTGTCTCTCGAGCAGTGCATCACACGAACGCACGCGGGGATTATAAAGACGGCTCAACGTTATCCGAGATACCGGTAGATTACTGTAGGATTACCAAAAAGATAGCCTTGATCAGGACCGCATCCAAGCTCTAAAACATGGGATCCGATTACACTTGTATGAAAATATGTAAGTTATTATGTTTTGTAATGTGAGATCTCTCTCTCTCTCTCTCTCTCTCTCTCTCTCTCTNTCTCTAGAAGTGAAGCAACCTAAGGACAAAGAGGACCACCTAGAATCTTTCCGCAGGCATACAACACAAAACACCTACAATGCAGTCTTTTCTTGTGTTAGTCTGCTCTTTGTGCTGCTCCAAGATGCACTTCACAGTCACTCACACAATGAGGAGGAAGACACTTTTCACCGTAAACTGGAAATAGTACCTTTTTCCTGAAAAAGAGGCTGGGAATCGAAATCGGAATCAATAAGGCAAGCACATTTTGATCCAATCACTTCTGGAAATATCGAAAGCGTTCCCTCGGCTGGAACTGGTCCCGGCTTCGCAATCCTGAAGCACGCAAACACACACACACACACACACACACACACACACACATACAACAGAAACGCAGCGCCACAGGCATCAATAAAGTCACATCTCTTTATCCCCCTGCACTGATCACGTACACACAGGCACAAATTCAATTGTCCTAATGACCCATTGTTAGCAGAACGGAACCATTTCACCAAAAAAAAAGGCAGTAATATACCCAAATGGGCTATTTTCTTGCTACTGGCTGAAGTGCTCCGGTGGCTTAGGTATAGCAGAAACGAGCAGGAGACCCTGGTCTGACCCAGCACACTGCCAAATTAGCCTCGGAGACTTGTAATTGGTAAGCTGATGTCATTTGGAGATAGACATCTGCTGTGGCACAATAATGAAGCTCTGTGTAAGGTAACAATATGACTGGAAAGCCATTACACATCAGCCAGTGATTAGGCAGGAGGGAGTGCACACCCACTTATTGTGTATTCACTTCCCTCTCTTACACACACCAAATGCACAAACTCGTGGACCAGAACACGTTGAAAAGGAAACATGATATAACACCCCTCAAAGGCAAACGAGCGGGTGCAGCAATTTATTGAGGGGAAAACAAGCTTCCATTTTGAGTGGCGCAGAGGAGGGCAGGGCGCCAGGAGAAAATGGTCTTGTCTGTGGAATCGAGAGAGTCAGTGTTGGGTAAAAAATGGCCCTTACTTTCCAAGCAATGTGGTCTTTATAATGCCCACCTCTGTTCTCCCTATCTCCTGCTGGGGAGGAAATTGAAGTGTCAGACCATTGGGCGCTCTCAGAGTATATGATTTTGGTTGCTGCTGCCATTGCCCTGGTTTGTATTGGTTTGTGAAGCACTCATTTCATCAAAAGCAGACAGCTGATCAGGCCGTGCTCCCCGCACATAGGAGGAAAAAAAAAAAAGAATGCAGAAATAATAGCAAATTGAGAAGTTGTCGCGCACAGTTTCGCCGGTTAAAATAAAATGTAAGACAGAGATGAGTCATCTGCTTCCCCAAATGACCTTAGAATAATTTGATGCGCATTAACCTTAGACAGTGCGGCTTCGGAGGCAGGCTTTGAAAAAATGTTTTGATTTGTTTTTCAATCCCGTGCAGTAAGTGAAACAAAGCGAATCAGACCTGTATACACAGAGAGAACCTCATTTATTTGTCACAGAGATCAGAGCAAGTTTAGCTCGTCATGGAAACTAACATCTCTGAAGTTATGTCAGGATAACAGCTTCATTGCAACTTGGAGCTTATTCTTGCACCTCTGGCCATTATTTCGATTATCGCTGTGGAAAAGGAAGTCATTTCCAAGATATGGGCCAACAGGGCAAGAAACACTAGTGATCACATTTAAGGAAGTTGTTTGAAATGTTGAAAATATTTATTACACTTCAGTTTGATGATGCAGTAAATGTAGAGCTTAACTTGGCACAGACGCTAGAAAAAGAGGGAACAGTTAACTTGGCTTTGTGCATAAGTGATAAAATCCGTCTAGCACCTCTGTTTCTGGTTTTTGTGCCAAGCTTAGTTAACTGGCTGATGGCCCCCGCCTCATGTTGAATGGGCAGACATGAGAGTGGTATCTATCTTCTTATTGAATTCTCCACAGAAAACCAAAAAAATGAATTTCCCAAAATGTCAAACTTAATTCTTTAAGACAGACAAACAAGCCAGCACTTGATTTAGATATCTATATATATATATATACTTTGTTATACAAAATCTTTGTTGTTCTGTAAACCAGGAAATAATTAGAAAATTTTAGGAAATATTTCACACAAGAAGTTATGACATGTCAATTGAAGCAATATTCAAGATTCACTATTTCTAGGTCAGTTATTTAAGCAAATTTGTGTCATTGACCAACATAACTCCTTCATTACAAAAGGTCATATTTCCTTGTGATGTATCCTTTCCATTTAGACATGCACTCAGATGACGCTTTGCTTTGCTTTGGGTTTGTTTAAAACCTGCGTCATCATCTGACTTCTCGTGTTTCTTGCCTGGTTAGAATTATTTGTGGGGATGTCGCTGCTTTCCCAGATTCCAGAATTTAAAAAATTGTGGCCCAAAAAAGAAAATTCAAATAATAAACCTGGCTCTGTTTTAAATTGCTCCACCACGTCTCACAAGGCTCGGCCATGCTCAATCTCCCGTGTTTGAGTGTGGGTCATGAGTGCCACGGGCAGCCATTTTCTCAGGCCGGTGTACGTGTGAGGAGTCAATTCCCCGGAGGGAGCCGGTATGCCATTAGACCTTCCTGCTTAGTTCAGCCATTATACGGCTCCGTTGCAATTCCTGTCACCAACTCCTGACCCCTCCGGTGTGTGACCTCAGAGAAGGTCGAACAGGAGTCAGGCTGAAATGGACCAAAGATGATGGATGGCGATCTTGCGTGATGTGTGGTGACGGTCGTTCTTCTCCGGCTAACCTCGGGGGTTACTGTCATTCCCTGTGAAATCAAATTACACATGAATAATCAATGTGTTTGTTTTAGCTTTGAGATGATACTTATTAGTGTGGAGTTGAGTAGGTGTTTGTTAAGTGCCCGGGTTGTGTTTGTATATCTGGGTTGTTTGTGCATCATCACAGGGTTTATATTTATTCTCATGTTTATTTTTACATTGGAGCGTCTACAGCCTTTTCTTTTCTTTTTTTTTTTTTATTTCCTCCTTCTGGTAGTGAGCTTGCATGCATCTCTGTGTGGAGGTACATGTGCAACTGAGCAAAGACAATTTCGAAGGGGGATATTAGAGATGGATGGATTACTGAAAATCTTCTAAAGAGGGACAATCCATCATGCACGCTTATTAGGCACACACCCTGATTCTCAAATGGCATTTTCTCCATCATATCTGCTGTCACCGTGATACCATCCAGTCATTCAGCTCGGCTCTTCTCGTCACCGCCGCAGCCTCTCTTTCTCTCCTGACTCCTTTTCTCTCCTCACTCTTTCTCCTCCTCCTTCCCTGCCCATGACTTTGCACAAACTGCGAGCCATTCAGGTTGCCTTGGTAATGTTAATAGGATTAGCAATGGCTTATGCATATCCACCATCCCGTGTCTGGGCATTGATTAGAGCAAAACAGTCGCCTGCACATCCTTCCTGCAGCACGCCGCACAAGTACAAACACTCTGCAGCGTATGATGTGGTCCTCAGCTTGGACCCCCTCAGTGCTGGCTCTTTTAATGTGTCAAATTGTCCCTGGGCTTGTGCTTCACAGACAAGAAGATTAAAGTTTCCCTTGTGTTCCCTCAACTCTTCCCACTGCATTCTAACTTTCAAAATCTTCTCCACTCAGTTGAACTCCTCTTCCTCTGCACTGCACAGGATGTGTTTACCTATTTTAAATAATCACACTTGGTTTTGGGGGTCTCGTCATGGCCTGCTCAGCTAACTCCCATCTGTCTCTGTGTTCCTCAGGATTACGACCTGAGTCAGCTCCAGCAGCCGGACACGATAGAGCCCGATGCCATCAAGCCGGTGGGAATCCGCCGTCTAGACGAGAGGCCCCTCCACCCTGAGCCACAGTACCCCATGAGGTCAGCAGCACCCCACCCTGGAGATATCGGAGACTTCATCAACGAGGTAAAAGCACCGTCCAGCAACAGTGTGCAGAGTTATTGCAAGAAAAAAAAAAATTGGATATCGTTGTTTTGCATGGTGAAATCAAATCCCAAGGAAGAGCTGAAATGAAAGGATCAGTGCTGTCACAAAGCTTGAATTTCATTTTCAAGCTGAATGAGTTTCTCATAATCTACTTGTATCTAAATAAACAAAATATGCTTCATATGACTCAGTATCAAGAAGTTGTTCGCCGCCTTTTAGTGGGCGAGAAAAAAAATTACTTTAAATTGAATAAATTATTATTAGAACTGTTTTCATCTTTTCCCAGCAGAAAGTAGAAACTTTTCTCATCTCACACATATCCGCTCAGACATGCATAAAGCCCAAAAAGTACATGATGCTAACTCACTTAGATATAATTGTTTTTCTCCTCACTTTCTGCCAAAGTAGAGTTATAGATGTGTCAGCATAGAAATGGAAGATGAGAGAAGCAATACATTGGCTTTCTATCGGAGTGCACTGTTCAGAGTGCCCTCGTTTGCCTGAGGCCATCATTGACTCCAGCATGAAGGGAGAATGTAAAATGAAAAGAGCAGTCATGTATTTTTCACAAGCTCCAACAGACAAGAGTTTCACAGCATTACAAATGGAGTTCTCTCCTAGTTTTTGGATGGCGCCCATGTTTTTAGATTAGAACTTGCTCTTTCAGCTCCGCTCCCCGACCATCTATCTCTCAGATCCCTTAACCCAGGCACCACTCATTTTCACTCTCGCCGTGTCTCATGAATACACCTAATACACACGTCGTAACAGCTGATATAGAGTGGAATTTAATGTTTTGCGCTGCTCAATGAAGATCAGTTTCGCGTCGCACACCATCCTTCATCAGACTCGTCGTTTTAATATTCTCACAAGACCAGCCGAGACGTTTCAAGTCTGAGCGTCCTGACCCAGAAAACGCTCGCTGCAAACCAGGCAATGTTGATCTGTTTTTAGTCCCAGATTTGACTGTCGCTAAAGCTCAGTCATGGTAGCTCCGGCGCTCACATGGAGCTGGAATCTGACCCAACTGATAAGGGCTAGCTGCCAGAGGAGCTGGGAGACAGAGAGGGGTGGGGGAGGGGGGAAAGGGGGTCTGATCTCCATTCTGTAATGTGCACACGCCCCAGGAGCTTGTGGCTCTTAATTAAATTAGAGGGACAAAAAAAAAAAAGGTTTAGCATAAGGACTTTAACCTCACAGTCGAACAAACAAACGTCTATTAGTGAGCTCCTGGTCTGTTCCCACAGAAGGGGGGGTGGGGTGACATTAGATACATGACCCCTGTTGGTCACAGGTGGACACAGCACCACAAAGCCGAAGTGATTGTGTTCATTGTTTTGCCTCGTTGCAGCCCTGGCAAGCTTGTCTGTGAATAGTAATGCCAGTGGGTTTTATTACACGTTTCTTTTGTTATCTGTGGGACAGAGCGACTCCAAATAGTGAGGAGAGCTCACCATTTCACGGCGAGTCGTGATTGTCTCCCGCACAGCGGATGACTCAGTTATAATGAAATTACGAGGCTGAGTTCTGTGATTGACTAACCTTATGAAACTGCCAGTGGGATTTTGGTTGTAGATGGAAGGGGGCTATAACCAGCAGAGCGATTATGGTTGTAATTGTAATGAACGATCCATCTGTCATATTTCCCACCAAATTATCAGCACCACAGCCCTGAGCAAATACTTAACGAAAGCTAACAAGTGGAAAATAATCGCTAAGTGCCCAGGCACTTTAATTCAATCCATCTTTTTATTTGAGAGCATTTCAGCGCTATAATGGCAGCGTAGAGGAAACTATAAATCTTCGACAAGTTCCCAATGAGCTGAGGTCTCGTTTCTCAGTGTTATGTTGCTCCACTTCTGTTAATTCATTTATTATTTGTTGGGTACCTCAGTTGTGGTGATAAGAGGGGAGAAACCAGGCTTGGATCCAAAGTGGTTCATGGCCAAAGCACATCTCAACTCCAAGATTCGCCATCCATCAGGTCTCCCGAGTCCCGTTAGGGAATGGGGCTGGAAATCAATAACAATCCATAAGGACCTCTCATGACGCTATGAGGATTTCTAGGAATGTCGAGCACAATCTTGAAAATAGAACCGCCCCCCCTCCACCAGCGCCATGAGCCTCTAGATGACAGGGAGAGACACGCATGCATGGCAAACACACACACACGCTCCTCTCATCTCTGCCTTAATGGAAATCAGTGTTTACTGCTAATGTATAAGCAGGAGTCTGACAAATAGGATATATTAGATATAGATATATACAAGGTATTACCATGCAGATGATAAAGTGTAGAGAGCAGACTGTGAAGAGAGACAGGGGGTCTTGCACAGGGGTCACTTGAGGATGCAGACCTGGTTCCAGTCATCTGAGGCTGCTGGTGCTGCTCAATCTTGGCTTTTGATCAAACAGCAGATAAGTCTGCATCCCCCAAACATCAGAAGAGCCCCGACCAAAACACAGAGGAAACTCGCAGGAACACTCGAGCCTGATTAATCTTATTTCCTGAAGAAGCGGAGGTAGAACCACTGACTGGTTTTAGGATAGATTAGCCTGTTTGTGTGCAGCAGTAGGGGGGGAGGGAGCTGCTTTGACGTGGGCTCCCTGCTTATTGCAGAAAGTGTCGGTGTGCAGACGCGCCTTAATCTTCTCATCTAACCGTGCTTTTTATTTCCTTCTGCGCAGGGACTGAAGGCAGCAGACAACGACCCCACCGCTCCTCCCTACGACTCCCTGCTAGTGTTCGACTACGAGGGCAGCGGCTCCACAGCTGGCTCCCTAAGCTCCCTCAACTCCTCCAGCAGCGGGGGCGACCAGGACTACGATTACCTCAACGACTGGGGCCCTCGCTTTAGAAAACTGGCAGACATGTACGGTGGAAGCGATGACTAGGACACACAACCACTCCTCGAAAGGATGAAAAGATGAGAGAGAAAAAAAATGAAGAAAAAGGAAAGATCTCCTGTTGATGGACACGGACAGCTTCTGATATTCCCTGAGAGCCGGAACTGTGACAGAAAAGAAACAAAAAATAAACATTGATTCAGAAAATTTTTCAAAAACAACCAACCTAGGCTTATTGTTGTAGTCTACGCATACATATGCTTGTTGAAAGCTTAGGCATAGGCTGTGGTCCAGTTATGGAGGATGTGGGAGGGAACACTGGTGGACTGTCACCACTTGGATTGTTGGTATTGAATGCGCTCAGTTACACTTGAATTTCACAGTACAGAAGCACTGGGATATAATGTGCCTTTTTGTACATTTTTTTGGATCTAAATGATTAGTTTTATGTTCAAGGCTTTAATGGTACTGACTTTTGGAGTGATTTCAAACAAAGTATGTTACACTCTGGTATGCTTCTACATGCTTTTTTTCTTTGATTACACAATGCTCCTGTTTGTTGAAGATTATTTAAATAAACGACAAAGACGAAGAAATGAAGGATCATCTGTTAGCGTGGATGGAAAGAAAAACAATTAAGAGCAGCACTGTACAGTACGCTAGACTTCTAGACTTTTTCACTAAAAAATTAAAATTATGCAGCTGGTTGCAAATAAAGGGAGTTATGAATCATACTTTTGTAGCAGATTTTTTTTCTTTTTTTTCTGAAGTGATGTAGTATTTTACAAAAACAACAAAAAAACTGTTTTGGTCTAATCTATGTACACTTCATTTGCCTTAGTCATCATCTGATATTTTCAAGTTTTACTTCACTGTAAAAAGATGTGTGTACATAATGTTTTTTTTTTCTTTATCTTTTTTTCTTTTGATGTAGTATATGAAAAAGTGCAAAAAGTTCCAAACTTGTAAATGTATGATTTGGACTACAAATTCAAGTTTTTTGCATGTTTTTATCTTTTCATGACAACAAAAATGAAAATGTTGTTTCCCCAAATTTATTTACAAAGTGAAAAAAAATAAAAAATAAAAATCTGGGTGACATTAAATGTGTAGAAGTTAAGAGAGTTTTTTGTATAAAAGATGAAAAAAAAAACACTTTGATAAAAATTGAAAAGTAGTGATCGTGTCAGCACAACTGTTGAATTTGTACCAAAAAGGCGGGGGTGGGGTGGGATGACATGCTAGGCACTAATAACTGAATCAGCTTTAAGACTGGAAAAGGTTTTCGACTTAAGCCTTGTGGATAACCATGTGTACTGGAAAACAAATTATACATCTCTGACCCCAACCATCCAAATAAAATGCTAATTTTGGAGCTAAAAACTGCCTCTTTATTTATTTGTTTTTACTCAAACTAAGCATTGTTGCAGAGGCTTAATTAGATTGCGAATTGTGCAATCTATCTCAAAGGACAATAGCTTTAAGCAAAAAAAAAAAAAAAAATAGTTCATTGTAAAATGTTTTACCAGAGGGGAGAATAAATCATTTATACTCGTATTTATTTGCTGTTTGCCCACATTGTGTACAAGCAAAATGCTTTAGGCCCATGCAAGTGCATAGATGATAAGTCGCTTGGCCTGCAGGCTGAGAAGTAAACAATAAGTTCTTTCTGTAACACAATCTGTGTGTTCTTAAGCCAAGTCAAGGTCAAAAGCTCATGGAAATGCCAAATCCATCCAGCACCTGACTGCTATCAGGGATTTCTACTGTAAAGAACTGTAGGTCAGATTGGACTTGACCTCAAATTGAAGAATGCCTCCAAAAACTGCCCCCAGAGACTGTATCTGTACTCCTGGGGCACGAGGAAGGATTCAGGCGAGAATGAATGTGTGTGTTTGTGTGTGTGCACTGTACGCAGTGGTGGTAGTGGCGGTAACGATCTGTTCAGCCGTCACGTGGAGGGTGAATTTGGATGATGAAAGTAGCGAGACGTCAGCCGTTTAGCCTTCACCTGCCCTTCCTTTCCCCTCTCTCCTTTATCACTGTGGGACCTGGAATTCACAGAGCAACCACTTGCACCCAGTTAAATAGACGTGGACATGGCTTATTAATTCAACCAAATTAGACAGGAGTTTGGTTTTGTAGTCCTCACACAAAACGCAATGAATGTCTGTTAGAGAATAACCAGTGAACCGTACCTGCCTTTTGTTTTTCAGCTGGTGTAATCAGTGTAGCTGCTCTGTGTTAATCAGTTCCACATCCTGTACCTCTTAAGAACACCGGTGGTTTTCATACATCCTCCTGCAAGAGGCAAGGAGCTATTCTCACAGAGTTGCTTTTAAATGACCTTGTCTGGTGCATATCACTTATCTCAGGGTATGCACAGCTATGCACTCCATTTGCCAGAAGCAACACGAAATTTTGCGTTGCCCAGTCACATGAAATATTCAACAACAAAGTGTCTGACCTCGAGGTGTTGTTTCAACTGTAACGGAGAAAGATTTGTTTTGCCAAATCACTTCCTTTACCTTTGAGGTTTTAAACCAGACGGCTGGTTTTAATGTATTTCCTTTTGTTTCTGCTTTCCTAATGGCATTACACCACTTAAACCTTTGCCTAACTACTTTCTTTGCTTTGATCTTGGGCAGGCACAGATGTGGTTAGTGATCCAACATCTCAAAAGGGCTTCATCAAATCCTTTTTATGGCTTAGACGTGCCCAAAGTTAACAACTGTGCTGCCAAGCGGCACATACTTTCAAAGAAAGATTTTACAACATTAAAGGAATAGTTAGTCATTCCTGGCATTGGCAAATTTGCTTCTTTGCTTTCTGGCAGAGAGTTAGGAAGAGATCAATACCACTGTCACATCTGTCCAGTAAATATAAGGTTTCAGCAAGCAGCCGGTTATCTAAGCTTAACACAAAGACCATAAACACTGGGAAAAAGCAAGTCTGAATTGGTCTGAAGTTACAGTAACAAATTCCATCAAATGTTACCAGCACCTCTTAATACATCCAGTACAGTTGTCATGATGGGGAAATTTGCAACAGAGACTAAAGACTGTTTTTTGTACAAGGCTGTAAATATTTTTATTTCTGCTACAAAGTTGGACATTTTGATATGGGAGTCTATGGGGATCAACTCGTTTTTGGAGCCAACCTTAAGTGGCCATTGAGGAACCTGCATTTTTGTAGTGATATTCTTTTATATCCTCTTTTGTTTGACTAAGTGGTGAACCTCTCTCCAGTCTTTCCAGGATGAACCTTTCATACCCAATCGTGATCACCTGTTACCAATGAACCTGATTACCTGTGGAATGATCCAAACAGGTGTTTTTGGATTAGTCCACAACTTTCACAGTCTTTTGTTGCTACTGTCGCAACTTGTTTGAAACATGTTGCTGCCATCAAATTCAGAATAAGCAGGTATGATGCTGATGACATATAACATTAAACATATTGTCTTTGTACTGTTTTCAATTGAGTTTATGTCAAAAATCATTAGAAATTGATTGTTTTATGTTGAATACCCAACTTTTTTGTAATCAGAGTTGTACTTGTTTTTGTAAGAATCAAACAAACACTGGTTAACTGGTGTGATTTTAAATTGCCTCTAGGTGGATTTTGTGATGTTCGGAGAAACCTCAAACTGGTTCTTTCCCTTTGTTACCGCTTTGCTGGCTTCAGTCTTTCATTTAACAGACAGAATTGAGAGTGGCATATTTTAATCCAACCTCTCCACCAGAAAGTGAGAAAGAGTATCGCTCAAAATGTCAAACTATTCCTTTAAGTCACACACAAAAGATGAATAGCTTTATAGTTGCAGCATAGTGCTACAGTGCACATTTGTCCAGTTCTTAACGCCGCCTCTTCCCCAGCTTTAACTCCTCTACAGGCTCTCCCACCCTGCCGTATTGTCATCTTGATGCTCAGATTGCTCCATCGGGTTCATATCCACCAAGCAGTCAAGTCCTGTTTCATTTTTTAACCCTCAGCAGGGGGAAGAAAAGGAATTGATATTCCAGCACTGCACTTCAATTTCACAACATGGATTATCCCCGAAGGAAAGCTGGCAATCTAAGGAGAGCCTAGGACATAAAGGCAGCTACTGCACAGTAACTTCCCCATCCACACCCAAAACATACAGCCCTCTATCATTTATAGACATATAGTGTTAGAGACAGTTAAACAATACTAGATGACTAGGGCGCTGCTGAAATACATTACATGAGAAATTAAAGGACAATGTATTTTGAGGATTATAATCATTGACATTGACTGACTGAGCCGTAATTGGAATGACTATTGTGTGAGACGTACATCCTCATCACTTGTTTGCCATATGGTGCAGCAAGGATGGTTGAAACAATGGCTCAAAATAGTACCTCATTTGCACATTTTTGCTAGTTGACAAATGGATAAAAATAGCGCGAGGGAATTCAGATATGCAGAAAATTGGTTGCAAAGCCAATGAAGTTGGATGGGTGTGACACTGGTTTCATTGGCCAGTTTGTGCGAATGTCTTTGACATTCAAAGCGCACATTTATAATAAAAAAAAAAAAAAAAAAAAAGCAAACACCACAGGAATGCAAAATGATAAATAAATAATTAATGTGCTATCATTTGTTGGCTAGCATTGCGGGCTTTGTTGTCTATCCTGGAGTGAAGTCTGGCTCTCATGCGCACATTGCATTCCAGTGACTCCATATCTTTTTCCCATTAGATGCTGCAATATGTGCTCGGCACATTATTGTTTTGGTTTTTATTCGAAATATTAACTCCAAATACGAGGAGGAACTCAACTTATAACCCTTGAGTACTCCCTAGATGTTCCCTTTGGAAAATGGCTGCAGATTGCTGTTCTTACAAGCACCCCAGGGCCCCTTTTATTGACTGTGAAACAATGCTTTCACCAACACCCCCTCACCATTGCAGATTTACAAGACAGCCATCCTCAGCTCCTCAGTGTGTGTGTGTGGATGGCTGAGCAAGTGTCACAGAGCCACCCAGCCTCCATGGGGGAACTGTCAGTAAACATGCAGAATACAGACTAGAATCCAATGCAAACCAGCTTCTAAGTTATGCTGCTCCTGACCTTTGGTGGACTTTGGGAAGATGGATGCTACCCAGGCTATCGATAGAAATTTCTGGCCTGCAGCAGCAAGAGCATATTTCTTATGGTTTCCCAGCCCCTGCATGCTACCTTCGAATGAATAAGTAAGTAGGCTGGATGACAGAGTGTGCACACACAGGTCACTTGCAGTCTTTAATGTATTTGTGCATAGACCTAGTCACTTGTGTAAAATCAATCAATTTCATTTCTACGCTGTTGCCCTCTAAGTGTAATATTAGATCAATTTGTTTGGATTTCTTCACCCACAGAGAGTAGAAGGGACCCGTTCTAGAGTCCCTGGTTTTTTTGCGCCGCGATCACATCAACACCCAGCCTTGATCTACAGCTCCCTGTGTTCTCACTGACTGCAGGCAGATATCTCTCTGCTGGCTTTCCCTCTGTTTCAGCAGATATTGTTCTGCCTCTGTTCGTGATACTGATTTATCAGCTCTCATTTATCAGGCCCCATCCTGCCATTATTCTCGGTCCACGCGCAGCCATGACACCGTGGTCACAGGATTGGGGAGGGGAGGGGACGGCGGCGGAGGTGGGAGGGCGGGGCACGCTGAGACGAAAATGATGAACGCTGTTTCTTTCATAAGATGCATATCGGCTGAGCATGAGATTTTCAGCTTGTATATGAACGTTCAATGTCACTTTCTGCTGCCTCCGAGCGCGCGGAAGGAATTTCTCATCTTGCTGTGGTTCCTCTCGCATGAATGGTTGATGTGCTCCACAAAGGACATGTAATCATAAACCATGCACACGCATTTACAGACACCCAGGCCACCTCTTTCTCCTTCTCTTTCTGTTCCTCTCTCTCACTCACACACACACACACTTAGCTTCTTTATCACATCCTGGAAATGACTAACAAAGAAAAAGAAAAAAACAATTACATTAAGCAAAAGCAAATGGCAGCTGAACACTCTAGAGAAATACTTTTGGATTTTTGTATTCTCCTGTGAAATTAAAATATGCAAAAGGGGAGTGAGGGGAGGAAAAGAGAGCAAGCAAGGAAAAGAGAAGGGAAACAGAAACGCCCTCGAGAGCCTTTAGATTTATTCATGCTTTTAAACACTTGACATTCTGTCACCCTCTCGTCATTAAGGCTTTATGTCCCTTGGCCACATGCACACAATAACTAGATAATTTCTTCCATTGAGAACAAATATGTTGCCGTTCTTGTGGTCTTGCTGCTGACTAGTGAGGGACTTCCATGATCAGCGGCTAATAAATGTGCTGAAGGCTAGACGGCCCCGAGATCAATGTGCTGCTGATTGTACAACTGGGTCGTTGTATTATTGCTTATATGGAGGGGAAAAGAGGCCACTGGGTAGGCCAGTCTTTCCTGTCTGCTGACTCTATTGTAGTCACCCATTCGTATGGATAGCCGAGGGCTGGAGTGACAAGTCGTCAGCCAGGCAGGAACAAAACTCCGGAGCCTAAAGAACATCAGCTTTCATTCACATGTTGTCAAAGAGTGCACATTAATCCAAGTGTGTTTTTATCAGCCTGTTATTCGCTTGACAACTGTAAAATGCATACAATGCATGAATTACAGCTCATCACTGTAACGTAGTAATGAATTAGCGAACGAAAATCATTAGTCAACTCTGACATGTGTGTCAAACCCCTCTGCTTTGGCTGAGTGACGATAAACACAGTGATTATAAGCTCCCTTTAATCCTTTTTACACTTTAAATTCAATTGACAAAATTTCTGATGATATAATAAATAGCTCAAACTGGTATTTCATGCTAATATGACGTCGCCCCAGCTTCTCTCAAAAGGTGTAAAAAACAGATTTACACGGCGACTGGATGATGTTAAATGAGTTTTCACCCTACGTCTGCTAATCTCTCTTCAGGCCATCGTTTTTTTTACAAATGTCTTCTTCTCTTGATTTGACCCTCTACCCTCAATTCTAAGTGGAGAGGAGCTTCAAAAGCAGGATGGCTTATACTGGGAGCGACTTTGCTTTCTGTCGCAGGAAGTTTTTACAAGCTGTGTCCTTTAGAAGTCCAAAGTCCGCGCACAGATTTTTACTGAGGCGAGATTTCATAAGTGTCACATTGGGCCTTATTGCCATGCAGTCCTCGACTCATCTGCATGTCTCTTGAAGATGGAGGAGATGAAAAGAAAAACACATCTAGTTATTGCTGCGCTAGATGAAATCATCAGAGAGGTTGATTTATGTTGGTCTGCACATTATAGAGTTAAATGACTTTTTCAGGTTACATCCATGAAATACCGTTCTGTAACACAGCTACGATAACACCTTAATAACTCCCACACTGACGGGAGGATGAGAACGGAAATAAAAGCGCTTCTGCTCCACGGTTTTGAATATTTCAAAACATTTCTCGGATGCTTTATGTCTCGCGATGGAATATGTATTTCTCTCTCCTTCTTTCTCTTTTGTTTTCTGTTTGTCCACGCGAGTATTTTTAGCACCAAACAAACACAAAAAAGAACAGGATTGACTAGCAGCACAAAGAAGGCTCCTCCACCAAAGTAGTGAGAGGACTGCCTCACTCGACTTGTTTATAGCATGGAAGAATTGTATTATGGGCAAACAAATACACAGACAGGCCAGATGTGGCCCAATTCCACAGTGCTGAGGTGGATGTGCAACATGACGCTGAAAGAAATTATTACAGCCCTGGAAAAATTTACCCAACTAAGAGCAAAGGCAGGATTAAACTTTACACTCCTTTAGGTTATCTGTATTTACAGTTGGTGTCATATTATCTTATCGGCCGGGCTGTTTATTCTACGCACACAGGCTTCGAGATGCTTAGATGTTTTGTTTTCTCCTGCGGTGACTATTTCCTCTGTAAAAGCAAAGACGAAACCGAAAGACAGATGAAGACAGCAGTGCCAAAGCTAAGAACCCCATAAACTCTTCAGTTTATAAACAAGCAGAAATGCATGCCTGCCAAGATGGATAAATCATCTTCATTGCTTTAAAGCCCCAAACACAGAACTCAGAACTCCTCAACCGCTTTATTATCAGTATGTAGAACACAGTGGAAGTGGGTTTTGGTCAGGTGCACAAACAATAACAATGCACAAGACAAAGAAACAACAATGCCAGCGTGCCTTTTCATATTGCTGTTTGAACGTTGTTGTTTCTGGCAGGAGTGTGCAGTGCCAAGACAGCCAAGAAATACAAATATGCAGTAAATACACACAGCACAGTGCAGGAGCCAACTCCACAGTAAAGTGCCTAAATATTAAATATATGGTGAAATGGAGTTAAATAACCAAATGAAACTGTTTATTATTCCGCTAATTTGTTTTTATTTCCCTGCCTTAGAGAACATATCAGTAGCATATTTATGATCTGATGTCTTACGACCTTATGAATCCCCTTACATCCGCAAGTCCTTGTTCAATTACGCAGCCAATGTTGCAACAATAACACAAATTCATTCTAATTAAGTGTAAAATATGGCGGAAATGATGCCCACTATTAATACAGACCATAACAATTTGAGCTCATTATCCTCATATATCGACAGCACGGATGAGCCGGTCATTGTAAATGCTACTCTTTGTGTATGTTTTATTGATTCCCCTCATTTCAATACGGACTGCAAATTGCATCATTGCAGCTGTCTGTGCATTTTTGCGTGTCTGCTTCAAGCTGCGCAGCCTGATGCATTTTGGCTTCAGACACGCTTTACAACCTCACTGAAGCCACATCAATAACAAGGTATCCGAGGACTGAGACATCAATTGCATATGAGGCCGGGATCAATAATTAATTTAATATAACACACCACAGTTTGAGATCCGTTACTGCCCATTAGTGTCTTAAATAGAAACCACAGAGATGTCATTAAGACACATTAGTCATGAAATGACTATGCAAAGCCAATAATTCCTTAGCTGTAGTTGGACGGGAGCGAGTCATGAAACATTCATATGCTAAATAGGCTTTCAAAAGATTTCTAACCACATTTTTATATAGTAAAGAATCCAAATTTCTAATTATAGCACAAGTCAATCTGAGTGAAAAGATTTTGAAGTGTGAGCCAGAAGTGGGGGGATACTGCCACCCTGTCGAGGAACAGCAGCGCACAATAATGTGGAAGCATGACCTTGTTATCCCGGCGCCTCGATGTGAGCTCCAACACCATTAATGGCATGATACTGTGATCAATCACACCTTATAATAAGAAGGAGGTGAACCTTGTCTCAGTCCTTCACCTGATTCCTTCTTTTACCTGCATCTCTGTTCTATTCTTTCTGTCTGCTTTCTGACACATGCGGCTGGTTTTATAGTTTCATTATACCGCGGTGGGTTTTGGCAATGAGTCGATTTTTCGTAGCACCACATTTCTGAGTTTATTGTAGATGTGTCCTTATGGAGATGCTGGTGTCATTTTGAGACCTCCAGCAACCTGTCACAGCTCTTCAGACCTGCTGTGGCTTCCAGTAGCAGGTCACATAGATTTTGCGCTAATGAGAGCTCAGAAGGAAAGAGGACACAGAATTTTGTAGAAGAAAAAAGTAGATTCAGAGAGAAAGGAGAGGAAGAAAGAGCGATGTTCAAATATCTATTAAAACATCAAACTATCACTTTAACTCACCTGTACAATGGAGTGAATATATTGTGCCAATCTGCAAACTGAAAAATTCAAATTAGGGTATCTAACTTGGGTAAATTTGCTCTGGGGAAATCATCCTCCATGTTCTCTATGTTTAAGCACACAGCCAGAAATGTGTGAATTAGGTATATTTAGTATATTTTACCCACGAAGAGAGACAGAAAAAATGATTACCCATATAATCGTATAATCTCGTTTGACAAAATCATCTCCAGCTTGAAAGTGAGCCATTGTACAGCCACAGATAATCTGATCTTCAACTGAATACACACAGTAAAATTCCTTTAAGTACGCTGCAAGAATTCGATTGAAGAAAGCACACTGTATGCATGAGTGATCCTGGAATCGTTAGGCTACCGAACATCCAACAGGTAGGCACAGATATTTCTCTTTATTTATTTATTTGCTTGCTTGTTAGCATATTAATTTAATATTTTGCAGAGCCTTTCTGTCCTGGCACACGGAGGAAGGACCTGAGCTGAATGGTAAATCCCCGCAGCTGATGAGCAAGTTCGGAGGAGCGTTGAATAGCACGCGGGTGGATCACTGGTCATCTATCATCATTGCTGGACTATTGGGCATAACCTTATCAAGGACGACATCCATGTTTACACATTGGAAATTACCTCAGATGAATATCTGATACGGCTTTCTCTGGTGTATTACTCCACACGCCTCGCTGATAATAAAGTGTTACTGCTATAGATTGCATGAGAGAAAACATTTTCTTAAACCCCTGACACAATGTCACAAGGAGAAAAGAACAATGCAGAAATGATTCTTGGTAAGATTGGATGTGAAAATATGAGAAATAACTACTCGTTAAGATGTATAGTATGTGTGCATCAGTGAAATGCATTTTCAAAATAGTGTGGTCTTCGGGCTGTGGTTTACAATTAACCATATGGAGACACACTTCCCATGGCATAAAGGTCATCCTGACAGGTCACTTAGACTGGTGGTATTGCAAGAGCAAAATAAACATTTGGAAATATTTTAGATGGTCTTAGATCATTACTGCATGGTTTGTTAGCAAGCTCTTCACAGAGTTGTGAATCTTCATCTGAGGAACAGGAGCTAGTTAGATGGGTAGTTAGGCAGCATGTGCAGCCACGATGTCATGTGTTTGCTTTAGAAGAAATATCCATCTCATGTCACCGTAATTGATGTGAGAATGTGACTGGCCATTTATAAAACTCTGCTGTTAGGGTTAGGGTTAGGGTTAGGGCGAAGCTTCCAAACCGTCTTATATCTCTTGTCTTACTTAAATCTAGCAAATGATCCAGTAGCTTACTAACCTTAGATAAATCTTATGTACAGACTAATATTGGCAGAACTGGTTTCAGGCACTATGCACCTTTTAAACTTAATGGATTGAAAACTCAAATTAGATGTTTTTTTTTTTTTATATATTCTTTCGACTTTAATAATTCCTTCGTTATTGTATTGTTCAGTTGTTTCTCTTTTCTGATTGTGTTTTTTTCAAATCTTTCTTGTTCCCAGCTCTCTCTTGGAAAAGTGATCCTATTCTCAAACTGCCTGATTAAATAAAGATTTTTTTTTTTTTTTATAACCGCAGTAGTTAGTCTAGGTTCAGAATTACTCAATCAATCAACACCTAACTAGATGTGGTAGCAGTTGCTGAGCTTGCAGGATTGGGAGAAATAAGTGTGCTAAAAAGTAAAGAAGGAAAGAAAGAGTGCATTTTTAAACAATCATTTCTACAACAAAATAAAATGAACTCACACAACTATTGATTGAATTATTATTGTGCAGAATTTATTCATGTGGTTATTTATTTCATATCTATTTATCTAACGCCGAACACTCTGGGGCTTCATAAGCAAATGCCATGATTGGACATCAAGAGCTGGTCTATTATCTAAATGGTGTAATTGATGTGAGAATGTGACTGGCCATATTCCACCAGCAATCCTGCAGCGTTTGGCAGGAAAAAGCCATTGTCTTCTAAGCACTTGACTTGAATCTTCCTCTGAGGTTTGATCATCCACCATATGAGGGAAAGAGAAGGACTGGGGGCCTTTCAGCAGAGAAGCTCGTCTCTTTTTTGCCAACACCGTCGTTCCCTGCACCCAGGGACAGTATTAAGGTGGACGCGTTTCTTTTGTGTTTCAGACGCTGTGATGGCTGCCAGGACTTGCGGGGACTGATTGGCGAAGAGAGGAGAACCTTTGGATGTGTGTGGGTAGGATGCAGTAGGAAAACCAATAGGAGCTCCTTCTACTTGAGAGGACACCCACAGACTCCAGTGGGAGATGTTCTGACTGAGCTGCCTACAAAGCTGGAGGTGGAGAGAAGGAAGAGGGAAAAAAAAAAGCCAGGGAAGAAATGTAAATTATTTGCCCAATCTACAGAGGACAAACTGTGGGATACTGGGTGTTAAAGAATCTCCTCATATCCCGCTTAGCTGTCTCAAAATAACCCAATTTAGTCGGTGTTATACAGCACGAGGGAATTAGCCGTTCCCAGCAAAACCTGCAGGAAAATTAGTGGGACACTTGTACCTGCATGGCAATGCTTACAGAGACACTGCTCAGCATTCAGAGCGCAGGGGGAATCACATTAAACAAGTTAACAATTTGTGACTTTGGTACCAATGCCAGTTTTCACAGTTTGACACAGCTTTCTTCAGAGCAAGAGGAAAAACGGCCTATTTTCCCTACAACTTTGTCTGCTGTGTGAATACATTATCTCATTCTTCTTATTGTGAATTTCTTCAGGATATGACATGGCAATATGCTTCAAATTATTCTCGTAATGTTTTGAGATGTTAGCGCTGTGATAATTAGCGGCAGTCACTCCACGTTGTAAGTTCATGGGGTTTAATATTGTAGATGATGTAAACAATCATGTAATGCCTTTAAAACCTTGTCTACACTCATAGGGGAACAAATTACTACTATAGGGTTTAAAGAGCTGGTTTTCAAAACAGGACCAAAACCTATATTTATAGTAGGATGTGGTTGCAGAGAAGGACCCCCCTGCTTTATGGGGGCATTAATATTTCAGGTCTCTCTAAACCCATATGTTTTTCTACAGGTGAGCAGAGGGGTGAAGAGGCGCTGACCCACTTCAATAATGAGAAACAATGAGATCCATCCAAAAGCAAGGGAGGGAAAGAGTTTGACCATCCCTTGTGCACAGTTTATATTTTATTCATGTGGATATTAACACTGTGCTGGAGTGGGAATAAAGACAATGATTAATATCAATATCTTGACAAAAGAAGTGTCTCTAAAACGGTTGGCTAATTTGCGTCTTCAGAAACACTTTTATGGAAAAGACAAAAAGCTGGGTGATTAGTTAGGGCTCATTGGTCTCGGAGCTTGGAAACAAATGAGTAATGCTCTATACACCACGTCCGCTGGTAAGCCCCCATCCCCCACTTCTCTCTCACTCACACACACACACACACACACACACACACACACACACACACACACACACACACACACCCCTCCGTCCCACCCAAGAAGTGGTACCAGCGATTAGAGTGCCATTAGTTGAACACAGGGGAGGTTCAGCTGTGGACTGCACCAGATTTATGATGGCGGGGGCCCACGCACCAGTGACCCTCTTCAAGCTGGCCCTTTGTAAGGTTCCACCATAGATACAGTTAATGGATGCACACAATGAGCCTCAATGGCCCTGCAATGATGGATCTGGGGCATTGTGAAAAGCTCTACAGACAAGCTAGGTATTTCAGATGCCTGTCACCCAAACTTAGAAGTGGGAGGAGTGGGAGAGCTGCAGAAATGTTGCCGGGAACATTTGGAGATATATATATAATTGGGACACAGTACAGTATTCCTGAGCGGTGTTTTAATTGTACATAGAGGGAACAGATTGGATTAAGATCTTACCAAGGAGCTGACCCAGAAGTGTCTGCTGATTTTGAGCTTATATGCATATATGTCAAGGCTGGAATACACAGTGAATGCACGCACACATTTGCACAAAAGCAGACGTACTGTACAGTGACGACAGAGCACAATCCTCAATGGAATTTAAAGATCATAGAGCGAATAAAGAACAGAGGAGCAAACATATTTAATCTTTAAGTCACGTAACTGTGTTGATGTAGAATTAAGCCATCACGTCAGAACTAATATTCATTAAATTATTTTCCAGTGTCAATCCTGATATACATGGACGTGATGTCATTTCTTGATGTGTGTTTATTTCAGTATGTATAGTATAGCTGTCAATATATAAAATATATAAAACTGACTCAAGTTTTCTCAACTTTATTTGTTTTGCCTTTTCATGCTAAATAAATTAAAAAAGAAGAAGAGAAATAGAGGGATAGAAAAATGACCCTGACATAAATAAAACAGAATGTGATTATTTGCTAATTCTTTTTGACACATTCTTAATTGAACACAGTACAAAGACAATATATTCAATGTTTGACCTCATCAACTTCATCAGCTTGTTCTGAATTTGATGGCAGCAACATGTTTCAAACAAGTTGGGACAGGTAGCAACAAAAGACTGTGAAAGTTGTGGACTGATCCAAAAACACCTGTTGAGGTAGGTAAAGTGTCATTGTTAGGCCAGTTTGGCCTTTGTTTAGTTTCAGTTTTTGTTCAGCTCTAGTTTTTTCCTGCCTTCCTGCCCATCTCTGTCTCAGTTCCAGTCCATCTCTGTCCTGTTATAGTCCCCTGTTTTGCCTTAGTCTTGTTCATATCTTGTATTTGTCCTGCTTTGTTTTGTCCTAGTTTTGTGTCTTAGTCCTCTGCCTTAGTTTCAGTCTCTGTTATAGTTCGATCTGTTTGGTACGGTTTATGTCTTTATTCTTCCAGTCATGTTGTAGTCTTGTCATGTTATGGTCTTGTCATGTGTAGTCTTGTCTTGTTTAAGTTCTGTCACTATTCACCTGCCATAGTGTTTCACCTCTGTTCTCTGTATTTGTCCACTCACCCCGCCTCTGCCTCACCTCTCCTATCAGACCCTCCCATCTCATCTCGTCACCTGTGTTCCCAGCTGCAGTCTATCACCAATTAGGACTCTATAAAAGCCAGTTCATTTCAGTTTGCCCTTGCTGGATTGTTGTCTTCTATTCTTGTCCATGTTCACATTGATCTTGTCCTGTTATCCGTTTCCTGATGTTTCTGTGTTTGGATTTTTTTTACCTTGCTCGATCCCGGTTCTGCCTTGAGTTTTTGTTAAGTTTTCTTTTTGTCTTCATTAAAGACTTGTTAAAACTTTAACTTTGTGTGATGCTCTTGAGTCCACCACGCTCCATGACATAAACAGGGTCATTGGTAACAGGTGATAGTGTCATTTTTGGGTGTGAAAGGTTCATCCTGGAAAGACTCAGTCGTTTGCAAGCAAGGATGGAGAGAGGTTCACCACTTTGTTAAACACATGATTATATAAAAGATAATATTGCATGGGCTCAGAAACACTTGATAAAACTGTCAGTAAACACAGCTTGTTTGCAAATGAATCTGTTTTTATTTACATTTTTACACAGCGTCCCAACTTTCTTTGGATTCAGGGTTGTAATGTGTGCATCCAGCAGATCTCAATAAGAAAACAAAAGCCTGCTTTAGTTTTACACTTACTGATGTAAACAGACCTTGAGCAAGATGAGAAAACATTGCTTTTACAAAAAAAACATATCAGTCAAACTCTAATAGATTGATGAAACATACACAGCCAAAAGACATTCTGCGACTTGTGTCATGACCAGAAAAGCCTGCAGCTGCTGCATTAAGAGGAACAGGATGACATCATACTGTAAATCAGCCAGCATTATTTACAGATTCGCAACCAATTTGGCTAACTCTAAATCACACCCAGTTAACTGCCTCCATTTAATTCCAGCAACCCCATTATATGTTTTCACTTGCCCTGTCCCCCATCAGCTCCTCATCCCAGCGTGGAACCATTAGGCCTAACACGAGAGTCGTCTGCTGAACTTTGCCTCCAATCAGTGTGTAATGAGGGTGCTTGGTGGGTATGGGTGTCACATGTCTTTCTCCCTCTACGGGGACGCGGCTCCTACAGGCGATGCTCGCTGCAGTGGGAAAAAAAAAAAAAATCTGGTAATTATGTACAACTAGGCAGATTGTGAACATGTTACAAAATGAAGGTTGTTACCTTGTCAGGTTGATTACAAAGCACTGCGATGTCTAGACCTCACACTCTTACATCGGTTTATTGTTGCTGCCTGTTGCCAGGCCTCAGGTAATAATAGTATAACTGAAGAAATAAAGGCTAATGTTTAATTATGACGCAGTTACAGCGATCACATCCCGGCTTGCTGTAAAGCTACACAATAGGCCACAAAGATATTGCTTGACATTAGTATGGTAGTTATGATTAATGGTATGTAACTGCAGCCCCCCCTTATTCCATCCCATGAACTGCAGAGTCGAAGAAACTTTGTGTCGAGGTGATCTGTTTCACCACGGCGCCCTCCTCCTGCCCCTCTCCAATCATTGTACACAGTGTTCTCTTCCACTCAGCAGCTTTGATCATGCTGAGATTGTTTGCTCGAGCCTGTCACTGCTCTCTTTTTTCCATCCAATCATTCTCAATGCCAACAGTGTTGCCTTGAACTCTGGTGACATGGAGAAAAAGGAAATCAACAATGGGCCTCATTTGCCAAATGAGAGACACAGAAATGTGTACTGAGAGCGCTGCTAATAATGTGCTATCAAAAATAATTAAACTGCCAGTTAGACTGTGGCTAATCTTTACAAACATTTGGCAAGAAGGTTTTGTGCTATGAATCTGTTTTGGCTTCGGATTCTGACGCCTGTCAAGGCACTGAACAAATGTTTGTCTTTCAAGGAGTCTTCCCAAACATTATGTCAACATAGATAAATTGGGTGTAATAAAACAGTCTCATTATACCACCTTGGGTATTACATTATTTATCATTTGTTATTTCTGATCATTTAAAGCTGCGGGACCTTCAGGAGAACCGTTTTTTGCACGACTCTCATATTTTCTTATCTGCTTTATATTTATTACATTTCGGCGACGACGGGGCCAAAGCAAACAAATACTACAAGGGCTAGATTCATGTTCAGCCGCTGTCATGTGCCCGTGCAATGATCAGTGTATTTTTTAATCAGGTTAAGTAAACACCGGCAGCAATCAGCTCCTTCCTGCAGGCATTCTGCAAATGTTCTAGTCCACGGCGCCGGATCAAGAAACGCTCTTTGTCATCAAACAGAAGCGCCGCCGTCGCTGCCAAGGACCTTCCTTAATGCGAGTTCACGGTCACTTCGTTGGAGAAAAAAATGCCAAAGCCTGGGTGCAACAGACAGTGAGAAGGAAAAAAGAGGAATGACAGACAGAAAGGTCACATTGACTGCACAGCTAATCTCCATCCTCTCCAGTCAAGTATACATGCTGACAGATAAATGAGCCGCTCTCAAATACATTAACACCATAAATAAATCTGCCATTATGCGTCTCATTTCAATGCTAAGGCGCCACTGTAACCTCGTACAACAATATCTCTCCTTTGTATCCCACTGGGCGATCTCTCCATTAGCCCTGTGATTTGGAGTCTGATGAGTCTATCACAGGTGACAGTGACAAGGAGGTCCCTCATTATACTTCATATACAAGTGATATGAGCGCAGCTGTGCAAGAATTCCTAGATGTCCTTTTTGCGCCTTTCACTCACTTTATCATCCAGACACAATGACACCATGTGGCCAATGAATTACAAGCCAAGGCGGATACTAAAGAAGTGTGTCTCATGAATTATTCTTCACATATATTTAGCCTAAAGAGGAGAAATTGTTCCATTTAGCAGGGGAACTGTCTGCCAGAAACCAGAAAACAAAAAATCTGTAATGCCATAACAATTGAACACCTGGAGCTGGAAAACAGATTCATCTGAACTTAAACATCTAAATGACCTTGATATTGATATCGTGTCAGTCTGACTGTGAGAAAAACAACTCAGACATTGTCATTTATATGTTTCTCAATCCGCATCAAGCTGCAGGTTTGCTCGATATTTACAACAAAAGGGCGGGCGCAAACTGGTGAGTGTTAATATTTAAAAGCAGAAAATCAATCATATTTCACCCTAAATAATTGTGTGTGTGTGTGTGAAGATGTGTTTGTGTAACAAGAAGGATCTGGCACAGAGCATATGGTTGCTCTGCCAGTCCTACTTTCACAGTTTGGTAAGTGCCAGAGTAGTCAAACTGATTTCTAACATGCCATGTGTTCCAATTGTTCTCAATGCAGCCACTGAAACACAATGAGGAAAGTAAAAAAGGTGGAAAAAATGTGAGGGCAGCACATTATCCAGTTCATCTGTCTTTGCCCCACTCCAGATTTGTTTAGCTAAGCGGCTTCAATTGCACAACTTGTCCTGCAGTATGAGCCGTTTGGTAGTGAGATATTTTCTGACAACCCATCTATCTCCGTCCCTCTGTTTTGGCTGCAGTGCTGTGCTGACCTGAAGCTTCTCCCTGCTGCATATACACACCCAGCAGAGATGAACAGTAATTCTCCTCCACTCTATTGGACCCACACTTAAATTAAACAGCTAATGTTTAAAAGAACTCAGTGGAGTTTCTGCACTGCAGGGATCCCGAGAAACTCACAGGCCCAACTTCTGTCGGAGCTATTTCTTTTTTCTTTTTTTTTTTTTTTGTTGGATTGATTTTTGTACCAGAGAGACACAGCTACTGCCCTTTCCCCCATATGCCATGTAACTCCATTTTCAGCTGTGTGTGTGTGCGACAGAGTGTGGTGTGTATGTGTGTTCATGTTTTTCATTTTCACAAAAAAAGTTGTTTTTTTTCTACAAAGAATTGTCACAGTCACATTCTGACATAAATTTTGTGCACCAACAAATGGCACAAAAACATCTCTGCATTTTTAATTTCTGACACTCGCTTGTGCTCATGTCGCTCTCAGCCAATGTACGCAGTTGGGATATACAATTTTTGCATCAAAATTAGTGTGTGTGTGCAGATTTTAAAATGCATGCAGACGTGCTCATAATTGGCTTTTTTCCTCATTGCAAGTAGACGAGTTTGCTTTTCTGTTTTTTTTTTCCTGCTTTGTCACGTTTGCCGTCATGAACACACAACACACACCAGAAAACATCGTTAACTTCAGTGTATTGATATCCCCATTGCATGTCATACCTGTGACTACTGCACAGTCATTTGACCCTGGGATGAATGCTCTGTCTTCCCATCTTTACTTGTGAGATACTCTGCCTCTCTGAAATGCTCTTTTTTTTTATCATCAGTCATGTTACTAAACTTTTGCAAATTAGCCTAATTAGTTGTGAGATGTTCCTTCAGGTATTTTTTTTCTTTTAGCATTACCCAACTTTTCCAGTGTTTTGTTGACTCTAGCTCAACTTTTTTGAAATGTGTTGCTGGCTTCGAATTTATAATGAGCATTTATTTTTCATAAAACAATGACATTTCTCAGTTTTAACATTTGATATGTTGCACTATTTTCAATTAAATATAGGGTTTAAATGATTTGCAAATTCTGTTTTTATTAACATTTTACAAAACTTCCCAACTCCCAACTCAGCATACAACTAATTCACCTGACTTTAATCACGTTTCTAAATGATAAAGCTGATGCATTTTGTCAGTCCAGCTTCTAGGATTTTTACAGTGTTTCTCAGAGCTGTGTGAGGCGAGCACATTGCTGCAGCGTGATAATGTAGGAGTGAAGGCTAAGACCACAGGATCACTGGCTGAGCGCTATGAGCTGCTATACCGTCTCTTTCAAAAGTGCTTGTATGTGCACAGAATGAAATTTACCAGAAAATGACTGTGTACACTGTAGCAATGTATAGCTTGGTTATATGAGCACATAGGCTGTGTTTGGCTGTGAGTGTGTATGTGCAACTTTCTGTGCCCATATAGCAGTTAGACTATAGGTGCTTTTGTGCAGAAGTGTATGCATAATGATTCTCCTCCTCTCTCTCTCTCTCTCTCTCTCTCTCTGGTTGCTCAGCGGAGATCAGCCGAGTGTCACAGGGGAAATAAACAGCAGCAGCTCAGCAGGATGGGCCTAATTAAACACAGCGCCTCAATACTGCAGCCAGCAGACTACTGCAGCTTGGACCAGTCTAGACCCGACTGGCCCCCGCCAAAGACCCGCCGTTGCCATGATCACCGGCTGCCACCGGCAGTGAATGCCAGGGAGGAAGAGGAGGAGGAGGAGGAGGAGGAGCTGGAGGGCAAATACAGTAGCTCATCTCTGTTGTACAGTAGAAGGCCGGGCAGCACTCAGTCAGCCGAGTCAGCACAGCAACGAGGCAGTCCTGAGGAAATGGACCGAAAACTTTGCTTTTTCATCGTCTAAGCCTGGAAAAGAATCATTTAAGGCAGAATGATAACTGATTCGGGGGTTTAGGAACTGATAAAGTAACTTTGCCAAGTGTTTTAGGCTTCAGGAAAGGGGTTAGGATTGTCGAGCTTTATTAACAAAACCTTCATGAAGTTTTTTTTATTAATTCATTAGACTTTTGAGAATTCAGAAATTTCACTTATTATGCAGCTGAATCGTATCCAAACCCAAAGTACTTTATTGTAAATTCTAGTGAAGGTCCCACATTTGGAAAAATATGTTGCCTGATTTCTGGTTTGAAAGTTTGAGTATATCACCCTGTTAAAGCAAATCAAGGAAGAGTTGAAACAAGGAGACACTATATATATTTTATATAAGATGATTTTTCCCAACCATAAAGTTACTTAAGGGGAAAAAAAGTGAATGTTAATGGGTTCATCAAAAGCAGCAATATCACAATGTAGGAGTATCAAATTTGATGTAAAAGTACTGCATTCATACACATTCATTCACAGAAGTATTAGAAAAAAAGTATCTATTTACAAATAACTGTTATATTATAAATAATACATTTTTGTGGAGGCAGCATTTAAACTTTGTAGAAGTTTCAGCTACTTTTACAATATTTCATATGTTGTTTGCTGTTCTGTAACATAGCAAATAAAATATTCCCCCCTGAACTGTGGTGGCATATAAGTATTAAGTAGCACAAAAAAGGATTTCATTTTTCATATCCACTACTTTAATAAGAGAAAAGCTGTTATATCTGACAAAAGTGTTACATGGTGTAAGTCCCACTCGCAGCGCAGCACAGAGTTTGTGCAATACGTCATGAAACCGGAGGAGATGTTTCGCAGGCTACTTTCTCCCACCGGTCGATGAGCGGAGAAATGTTCGGCAAAAAATGAAATATCAGCACTGCCCTCATGTGATTTACAATAGCAGCCTGCAGTGAGAGCTGTTCCTGACTGCGTTTCTTAAGGTCTCGCTGGAAATTACGACAAGCTTTTTGTGAATGTTTTTGTGTGAAGGTGTGAATAGAGATGGTTGCGAGGAAGCAGACTCTCTCAGCTCAGTGCAGCATTTCTGCAACTCCGAGCAACTGACTCAGGTTTCAGTTTCCTCCCTGTTTTCCTGCACACTTTCCTCCTTTATTACACAGTGCGTAATAGAGGATGACAGCGGAGATGTCTGTGAGACAGAATAACATGCGGCGTGGCGTTTGAATTAGAGCAAAAACCCACAACACACCCTGGCATGTGTCTCAGTCATCTGATCTACTCAGCCCTGTATTCGCCTGTTCTAACCTTGTATATTTCATTTGACCTTTTGACTCTCACGGTGTCACTTAAAATAAGCAGCTCCATCTCTAGTGCTATTCTTAAACCACTTATGCTGCCAGAGAAAGAGAGGGAGAGAGGGCGGAAGCTCGTTCTCACTGTGATGTTTATCTGACATTTTCCACTGGCCCGTGACTCAGTGGGCTGTGATTGCTAGCAGAACACATCGGTAGCTAGCAGGGGCTCTCTCAGCGTTGGCTGCAGGGCACCATTTACTGGATGCTGCATTCCTGCATCCTCGCTCACACGAGAGCCAGTAATGACAAAATAGCCCACCAAGGATTACAGGGGGTATTTGGATCCATTCACGACCCTTGTTTCCCCCCGCATCTGCATATTGTGTGTGTAATTGTTTCGAAAGCATTCATGTGCATCTGTGCTTTTATTGTCCTGGCGAGCGCGCTGTGAATTCTGTGGTGTTTAAATCCAGGCATGAAATGATTTCTCGGCATTAATAATTTACATCATCAAGTAGCTTTTTTTCTCAGCGGTTAGTCAGTGATTTAGAAACCAGTGCATAACAAAGTGGCCATACAGTGCATATCTTACAATACAGCTATCTCCTGTATTCTAACCTTGTGTAGAGAGAGTGTGAGCCTCCGCTGTGGAAACTTAAAAGTTATGATTATTCCAAGATTTTTAGCTTTCATTCTAACTCTTCTGATCCTCTCACGGCTCGCCTGTTTAATGATGGGCAGTGCGAAGCCGCACCGCTCCCCTGGGACGATTCTTAATCAAACAAATGTATAAAAAAAATCTATTTTCGTTTATTAATTATTATTATTCTCAGCTCCTGGCTTGTGCTTCAATGCAAAAAAAAAAAAAAAGGTAGCGTCTCTTTCTGTGCTGTGTAATGAACTTGTCTAAACCTCTGAAAATGGATTGCAGAGAATGAAATGTTCTTTATACTCTATAGTCTATACACTCATGTTTCATCCTGTGGAAGTGACTGTACTATAATGTACAGATAAAAGCCCCAGCGATGATGAATGCTAAATGAAGATGGGCAGAAAGTACAGGTATAGCAGAGACACAACCTTGAAGAAACTTGTATAAGTAGCAGCTTTGCGGCAACGTAATGGCCAGGTGTCCTGAAACAGCAGGTGTGGATGGCACTCCTCCATATTCATATTTCACATTCATTCATGTTTCACAGTGGAAGAGGATTAGCATACATATCATGTCATATCCACCTGCCAACTTATTTCAAGTTTTATGCTGCACTGGTTACTTAAACAACTCTTTTCCCAAATCCTCCCAAAACTGAAATTTAATGATTCCAGATGTTGCACACTAACATATTCAGTCATGGTATCTGCTGTGTGGATTTCAGAGCATCTTGACGACTGTATTAAATATTACAGCAAAGGCGAAACATTCTGAGAATGATGTTTCCTCGTTCCTGATTCAGAGCAGCTTTTAAGCATTTAGGGTCACCGCTTTTCAAAACCACAAGGCCTCCTATAATCAGAGCCACATGTGGGCCAGGGGGCAGAGTCTGGTCGCCATAATAAGCCGTGTTAACAAGGTAAAGGATTCACCTTGACACCTTTTCCATCATTTTCTGTTTGTCTTCAGAAGAATGTTCGCAGATAATTTTTCACAGCGATGAACAGAAGACATTTCCCCCCCCCGCACTCCATTCATTCCTGTGACTCGCTGTCTGTTGACACAAATTACCAGACCACATCTGTGCGGGGCTGCCTACATGCACTTTTTGTCTGTGATTGTACATTGTGGAGTAAGTCAGCGGTGAATAGACAGTAGAAGTAATACACGATTTAACAAATGGAATAATCAAGTGCAACAGTGAGGTTACTGTTAAAGTTGTTTGCGAACATGATGAAATAGGTGTATGCATTTCAGTTTTCATTTCAAGACATCAAAGACTCACAGATTCTATAATACCTTACATTATTTGCCTTTAATAGAACTAATAACACTGCTTTGTATTTCTGAATCAGAATCTAACTATAGCAATTAGACTGATACTGTATAATAATAAATACATGACTAACATGTGAAGCAATCTGGTTAGGCAACAATACGACTTGGTTAAGGAAAATGTGTGTGTTAGTAAGTGTTAGTTATTCAGTCACATATATAAAAGTCAACTTTGTCTCCTGGGTGAAATTAGTGACACTTCCAAATACCCCACTCTCCCCCATTTGTGAACTCATTTTTTATACTATGTCATCTGACTTTGACATATCAAAACATTACACTAGGGGGCGCCTAGAGGGCTTCCTACAGGGTCATAGTTTGAAGCATAGGGCCAATGACCAAGCTACTATGTTTGATGTGCCGAGAGTGAGAGCAGGCTTTTCTTTGGTTCGACGTCCCTCTCAGCACTGACATGGCTGGACATCCTGTCATCATTTGTAGAAAAGACATCAAGTTAAAACACACACAACATAACATAACATAACACAACATCTTTGCCCCATTATCAGTTCATATTTGGAGGTGAGGAAAATTCAGATTTAACACTAAGCATCACTTATAACTTTTCTGCCTCATATCAGCCATTCCAATTTTCAGATATAGACAACATATTTCTTAAAACAAGAGGAAAACAAAGTCAAATTTGTAAGCTTGATTTGCACTGATAGGTGTGAGATATTTACCGAAGCACCTCTCGCTGCTCCGTCCATTAGGACAAAAATCTGCTCAGAGTAACATCACTGCTCAGGGATTATTAGTGTCGACAATTTTCTCCGTTGTCACTTGCTCCTCAGGCCTCAGAGCTTGTCCCAATACGAACATTTTCATCTGACTGAATGTACCGAATGTAAGCTTTTAATATAACTGCCTTTCCTTGGTAATTTCCCCTCCTTATCTCAGGCTGTTCTGTAAAATGAAAAAAAAAAAATGCACACACACTCAGAATGCAAAAGCAAGTGAAATTCTGCTGAATGAAGTGAGTATTCACTTTTTGTTTTTAACCCAAAATTTCTGATCCTTACTTTATTGTGAGTTTCTTCCTGGCCTAAGGGACCGTATGTAATCTGTCTTCAACATCACTTGATATGCCAGAGCCTTTCTTTCAATAACATTACAAATTTCATCTCGCTTCAGCGTTGTCTCTTGACTCGAGTGTTCCTCATCTTTGCAACAGGCTGCACCGGTCACCTGCTTTCTAGCTGTAAAATAAGAGCGAGAGCTTAAACTGTCAAGCCTCATGACATCAGCCTATGCTTTTAATGGATGAAGCTAATAATTTATAGCGAGCAAAAAGCAGGCATGGGCACATGAACCAAGGGGAAATTATGCATACATTTAGTTTTTAATTATGGATTTGTGAGAAAATGTAAGCTGTACGTATTATGTACAAAATGTTGAACTGAGAGTGAATAGGCGTGAAGTTCAGCCTTTTATCATATGTGCATTATATATCAATAAACACTCCATAGATAAACACTATATATTTATATTCTGTACATTGTTATTTTGGAGGTGAAGCTTTCAATCACCAATAAAAATCTCTCCTTTTTGTGCTGCTTTGCATTACGTTTAACTCCTGCTTGTCCTCTGGTGACATTTCTTTTTTTTTTTTTTTTATCTCATCTCCTCTATTTAATTTAGGAAGAAGCAGCTTGGCCTGCTTTCATCTGTGCCCTCAGCTGAACCTCCACCTCTACTTTTCTTTTATGGCGCATTTCTATTTATTCATTCATCTGCCTGCAACAGAGTCATGCCCAGCGTGGACAACAGCCTTTCAGAACATCTCCAACTGCGGCTTTCTGGAAGCTCATATTTAATTTATACACAGCATTTTCAGTCGTTTTGTAGATGTATTCAATGTCTCTATGTAATAGTTCAATATGTCATGTTGTGGTGTATGTTTGATCTTTTGAGTGCTTTTCAACACATACCTGACGAAATGGATTAATGTGCAAAGTCCTTGTAAAATACACTGTTGATATAAAATATGCTCATTTAACTTATCCAACATTGTGAGCCTGCAGACTCCACAGAGTCAAGCGTCTAATGAGGGTTGTTTCATCTCACCAGATTGTAGTCTTTTTCCCTCCCATGTTGCCTAATGGTGCTTGCAGTGTTTTTATATTTTCATTTTCAGTTTTTATTGATTTATTTATTTTGGAAGCCGCTATGACAGAAATGATCTGATGTGATAAAAAAAAAAAAAAAAAGCACGAGGAAGCCTCGCCTCCTGCAGTATTAATCATAGTGGCGAGGGAGGTTTTTTTTTGGATTGCCTTTGTCCCCGGCTCTGGTGTAATCAAAGGGTCAGGCCGGGCTCTTCACAGCCTGAGACACAGCATTTAATGAGGATGTTGTGTCCAGGCTCCCTCACACCATCGCTGCCTTCAATGTCAGCCACGAGACACATAATTGTGCTGATTACAGCATTTCATTTTTGCAGTTTTCACAGACCTTTAATAGTAAGACCTCTGTCATTGTTCAAGTCCAAATACCTTCCTCACATGGAGGATTGTTGTGTTTCAATTGCTGGCATTTCAAAATAATTGCTAGTAAAACCACATTGACTAAATTAAAAAAAAAAAACACACACAAAATATCAAACCTATTATGGATAAAGTGACAATTTTAACAATAAAGTCATTCTGAATCATCTCGATCACAGCCTCCTGTTAAGGGTATCTGTCTTGAATGTGGACGGCATAAAGCGAACCAACAGAATGCAAGATGTGGTTGTGACTCGTGGAAAATAAATATGCCCACAGCAAATTGGTCTTTTTCCAAATTGTGGTTTCTTATCTGAGAAGCCTGCGAGCCAATCCAGGCAGGCAATTGAAATTTTCACACTCCCACATGACGTACTCTGCTGGCTGAAACATACATCCCAAAGCACCCTCAGCTACAGTGGAGTCTATATAAAATTCCAGGTGCTTGCCCTGCTCATTAGTTAAGTTTGCTGTGAGACTCGCTGCTCCTGCTCATGTTGCTCTTCATAGGAAAGCTTACCTGGTAATAGTACAATAATGTCACTTCAGCGTGGCTTTGTGGAAGGAGCAATTGTGCGCGCCCCTTGCTTGTCGTCGCTCGGACTTCCTCGACTCCGTTTGTCAGTCGTTCTTTATATTCGCTCTCAGCTTCAAGGATGCACTTCAAGTCAGGAGACAGTTTTCCTTTCTCTGGTGTGGCAATTGGAGGTCAATAGAACTACCAGATGTTTCTTCGCTGAGATTACAGGGGTCACTACTTCACATCGCCGAGCGCACTTCACCAAACTGTTGCTGCTTGTGCTCACTTGCACGTGTCATTGTCTTGGCTCTGTTCTTGCTCTGATGTTTGTGCGCTCAGCAATATCAGGAACCTACAAAGCTGCCGACGATGCCGCTGACTGTGATATATAGTCGTGCTCCTGGGTGAAGTGTTGGTATCTGCTGGCTGTAAATTTCTGCTTTTATACCGCTGCTTTCTTGCACTTGCTGCTACAAAAGCCCACTCAAGGTAAGCCCCATACAGGCCAGCCTCCTCTCTCTAACATATGATTTAACATAATAATATAGTGCAAACAATTTTACTTTGCCTGCACCAGTGGTGGCAGAGGTGGAAAAAAAACACACAGAAAGTTATGATGCATTTATGGTGAAACAAACCCTGGTTAAGATTAAAATACTTTTACACTTCGGTAATAAAAGGCAACTATTACTAAACATTTACAGGCACATAGAGATGAGCACATTTTCTAGTAGTGGGGTATCCCATATGCCACCACATTGCATTTCCTCCAACATAAGGGCATTTAATGTGTATGATGCACATACGGGCATCATATTTTTTTCATCGTGCACCCTAGAAGGTACCTCACTATGTTTTCACTATGAGTTCATCAGTGCCCTACACACTGGTAAAAACAGATTGCCTGCCATTCTTATAAAAGATGCATGTTCTCTCCAGGGAGAGTCCACTGCATCCAGTCATCCATCCATTTTTCTAGCTTATCATGTTTAAAGTCCCAGTAGGGCTGGATCATGTCCCAGCATGCACTGGCCAAGAGGCAGACCAGCAGCACATACATCGGACAAGTCAATCGCAAGGCTCTAAAAATATAAAGTTCACTAGTGTGTACAACTGATGTGGACACAATGGTGTTACAAATATGCCAAACATATAGATTTCAGGCGATCCTGTTCTGTTAAGCAGGTCACAGAGAACAGCATCCATAGCTTTTGACATGCTTTATTTAAAGTTGTGATGTTTCTCCAAAGTTTTTTTTTTTCTTTGTTTGCCTCTTGGCTTTGGCAACAATTTCTGCAGATCCACTGAGTGATAGTAGCTACTCTTCATTGTGTGTTGACCTTGCCACGTTAGATTAGAATGACCTGGTAAATTCACTCTAAATGTTGTTTGGATTGTATAGAGATTGGAAGAGATTGTTTGGAGTAACTGCCTTGTACTGCTGAAGAAATGGGCAAACTCTGATTTAAGGCCTTTAAAAAAAAAAGAAAAGAAAAGAAAACGTCACATTAATACATTTTCCTCTGACTTTTACGTTTCCATGCTGAAACGAGCACCCATGGCTTTCCTTATAGAAACCATGGTAATAATGACGAAATGTTGTGGATCAAGAAGTCAATCTACGGATTTAATGCATACCAGAGGTTTTCAAAGTGGGAGGCAGCCTCACCAGGGGGCTGGGAAACAGTTTCAGGGGAGGCTCAGCGAATGGAAGTGAAAAAATATTACATCAGTTAGTACATCGCTTATCAAAGGAGATCATATGGAATAGCCTAAATCTGTGTGATCTGGTTAAAGGGATAGTTCAGACATACACTTTCCTAGAGTCACAAACTAATAAACGCCTTAGAACAGACCTTTCGTCAAACAGCAATATTATTCTATCTTGGCTCGATTGTGGTGTACGGGATCAAATAACTAATCATGATCCCAAAGGCATCCAAGAATTGAGCGAAACTAAGCAAGTACACTGTTGGGGGGGGTGTTGCCTGAAGGGAGGCCTACATTCTCAGATTATGAAAAGCCCTGATGTATAAAATCAAGACATAGCAAAGTGATAACTGGGCTTGCTGGCTCGTGCAGGAATGTGAGCAATTAAATACAAACAGAGTAACTTTTCTCTTTATATTTTAGCGTTAATAGAAATGCCATGGATCCCCCAAAGGCATGGTGAGATAAACAATTATTTTAGATTCATGTGAAGTTCTTTTTTATTATTATTATTTATATATATTTTTTCCCCACATCGTTAAATGCACCATATGTTCACAGAGTCTCACTGGACCATGAAGCCGATGGATCTCAATAGAGTTGCATATCATCCTGGACAGGATGGAGGAGGAGATATTAGGCTAATGAGTGTAATTATAATTGTAATGGCCTCACTATTGTACAGTGTTAGTAAAGGTTCAGTGTTCTATTAATTCTGACCTCTATCTCTCTCCTTCTTTCTCATTCTCTCTCTCCATCACACCCCTTCTGTTGTTGTCCTCTCGGTGTCTGTGCAGACTGCGCGCACATGCATGTTTGAGTAATGAACTCGTGCATACATATGTGGAGGTGGCTGGTGGGTGGATATGTAATCATTCCCAAGTTGTACCCCCGGTGACCTGTCTTACGAATCCGGCCATTAAGGAGAGTTACTGTGACCACGCGGCTGCATAATGATTCGCGTGGCATGCAAATACATAAATATTGGATAGCGTAGCATCTCATGTTCATTATTATAACAAGGAGTAAGAAAATGTTTCTCACCAGCGCACAGAAGAAAGTTGGATCGAGAAACTAATAATCACCAGTGAAATTTGGGGAATTAAGACCGTGCACTTTAAAGGAATATAAATGACTACTGATGAAACATTACAGACCATTTAAAGCGAAAGTGAAAATTTTGCCTCCATTGAATAAAATTACTTCCTGTATTTTTTCTTTTTTGCAATAGCCATTCAAAGTGTTTACATTCAGTAATCACCTCTCTGTTTAGTAGTTTTTATCACTAGTGGCAGATTCAGCTGGATTCAGATCGTCTCCACATCCACAAAGGATTCAAAGGAAATGATGCAGCGTGTAATCCGGATTGATTTCACCACACTGATAACAGCCTCACTGTTTACTGTCACTCTCTTTACATCAGAGCCATATTAAGTTAATGCTAATGCAGTACTTGTTTTTTGGTACATTGCCTCCTGCTGCTGCTTCACATTTAAAGCATTCAACTGCAATAACCCTAATTTATTGTGAAGCAGCCAGAAGAAAGGAAGACGTATTTGTCACTTACCGTAATCAAAAACGCATCTGCAAAAGTAGACAACGGTCATTCTGGGTTTTTTTTTTTTTTTTGTTCTTTAGCAAAAACATTGCAAGGAGTGTGGAAACCAGAAGGAGCAGCCACAGTGAGCTGTGAGATAAAGAGCTGCAGGCGAGAGGCTGCACGACTCCTCAGCAAGGTAGCCAACTTCACCGTGCTCTGCTGTTGTGTGGAAAACTGCTCGCTCCGTGAAATCAGAACGTGGTTGCAATTATTATTGACGTTACTCACTGTTTTGCAGCTCTCGGTTGCCAGCAGTCGATTTACATCTAAGTGTCTGCAAAACCAAAGAAACCCAGTGATATTTTCCTCAAGGGATCGTGGACCAAAACCAGGGCTGAAATGTGGCTGATTATCAAGCTCATATTTGAAGATAGAAAGAACAGAGACTACAATGTGATGCCCGTGTTGCTCTGTGTCTGGTGAACATATAAACAGCCAATTCTCTTCTAATGCTTCAGCCTTAAGCACTCGATAAGCTGATGGTATATCAGGGCTCTGTTGTTGCGACTTTGTTTTGGAGTCCTTCTTCTCTCCAGTGGTAAACGCTTACTGCAGGTTTAAGAGACATTCATTAGCGCATGACAGCGCATGACAGACTTTCCTGCGGGACGTCTTATTTGTACTCTTAAATTTCATGTTTAATTCTGCATTAGACCGGAGGCATTTTGCAACAGCACTGCTGTCAACAGAATACAGTAAGTATAAACAGACAAAATTGGAAGCAACATTGATTCTGTTATGTTCCTGAGAGTACTACACACCCAATGTTGGCTTTTATAAAGTGCACAAAAACTTCACGTGTCAGAACACTTATGATTTATGAAGCCTTCACTGTATTGGTCCAGTATAGTTCATGACAGCTGGCGAAGCCATTAATCATGTGATGTGTATCTTGCACTTCCCATGGGGTTGATCTACTGTCATTGATCATTTTCATGTCAACAGCATCGGGCCCAAGACACAGCCCGGAGATATTAAACTTTAAATAAAGATGATGGGGACATTTCCTAACATGGCTTAGTGGGACTGACTATTAGGACTTGTGGCTGCGCCACTCTGGAACTCCACAGGCCTGAAAGTGAGTCACCTCACCTGTGAGTTTATTACATGAGTGGTCACTCTCAGTCAGCAGAGATAATCCCTTCTTGGATTAACCTGGATGTTCACTGATGTAGTAAATATAAAAAGGCATCAGTTTGTGCTTTCATCTTAATTAAAGATGGAGGCTCTGATTTCAGGCAGATTAGATGGAGGTGACTCTTTGGAACACATCACAGTCGTCATGACCTTATCCTCCTGTAATTTAGGTGAGACGTGGCAATCAGCAGCTTTGAGAAAATTCTGCCGATTGAACCAAGTCTCTTTATGTGGACAGAAGGACGAATATTCTGCTTTGGAAATGGCAGCACAGGGTCATTTGTCCAAACTGAATAATAATGTCTTTTACTTAGATGCCTTCTTTGCAGCATTATAACCTCACTAGAATGAATAAACATGAGCCATTTAATAATCCAAAATAGAAGAGGCCATGGACACAACAGTGGGTCAAACATGCATTAATACATTGAATAAATAACACTTCATGTGTTGGGCAGAAACGTTACTGTGTAAGGGATTACCATTTGAAATTCAGTAATTACATTATAGTTATCTGGGTTATCTGCATAATACACACATATAAAGCTTCACTGCCACACAATGCAGTGGCTGTTGATGTTCTCTTATGGAGAGTCGGTTGCAGCCCATTCATTCATTTAACATTTTCTCCCCCCCCCCCCAAAAAAAAGAATTCAGTGTTTAAAATGTTCTTCATGCTCTTTCTCCATTTATGTATGCACCTGTTGGCTGCACAATACCATTATAGGTGTATTCTGTTTGAGTGCTCGTCAGATGTGCATTTGACTCAATCACATGACTTCCTGTATTGTGAAGAGGTGGTGATTCAAGCCAGAGTTTGCATCCAGTAACTCACTATGTACTTTTCATTGTTGGTCCAGTTAGTTAGTTGGTTAGCTGGATTAAAATTGCCTTTATGCACAAAGGATTGACAGGAATCAATGCAGCTCACTAATAACAGCCTCATCGTTTACTGTCACTCTCTTCACACCAGAGCCAAGCATTGGATTTGGGTAACCCGGCCTGCTCGCCAAATGATGCATTTAAGATGAAGTCATCCTTAAAGCGTGTCTCAAATTATATTCCGCATTGTTCGCAAACTGCTAATGGGCACCCACTCCCCCGGCAGGTAATTGTGGAGCCTGACAGTGATTGAACTGAACATTTAGAGGAGTGAAACTGTCGCCGCGGCCTGCCACAGAATGCCTCGACACCCTGTTAAAGTTCAAAGAATATCAATAACTTCGTAGAAACATGGTAATCAAGTTTCACACTGTACACAGTATAGACTGCAGCCAATTTTCAGAGGAGATTGTGAGTAAAGCCTGCAGCGCTCAATGGCAATAGTGTTTTAATCACTCTGTCAAAGACTTGAGGCCAGCTTTAAGAGCACAGAAAGACATGATGAACGATGCCTTAGGCTCAGCACAACTGGTGTAGTCTGCAGGATTGCTATGATGCTGCAATGGAAAAGGCTGATTAGTGGCATCTGGGGGGATGATTAATTGATGCAAACACATTTCAATTTAACGGCTCTTTGATCAGTTATTAATGAACAGAAGCCCCCCCACTCCCCCCACCCCTTCTCTTTTATTATGTACAACTTCAATTAACAGGCTCTCTGCTCTGACCTATCATTGCCCTTTACTGCAATTCTGAAACACAGGAAATCTGCATGCAAGTATGTCTCTGTGAGCAAAAACTTCATGCAGACTCACTTGTGGGAGGATGATTCAGTTTCAAATGTATGAAAATCATTGAGAGGAACTCGAGAATAAAGGACATCAGATCGTAGATGTACACGCAAAGGCAGAGGGAGAGTCATCGAGCGCCGTTCAATTTCGACACCGAGATCTTTCCACGAAGCCGACGGTTTGCCCGTCCAGTGAAATGTAACAAAGAGCTTGATTCCTCATTTCAGGACAGTTATTTTTTCACATTCTTGTGGAAGCTGTAAATTGGAGCACAGATTTCTCTGAGGACCTTTAGGTGAGAGAGTGCTCATGAATGTGCTGCCGGTAAGTTGGAAATTGTTCCCCTCAAGGCATCACTGCCTTCATTCTTGTAATCTTGCTTGTCTTGCAGACGGGTTGAGGGGAAGAAAAAAAAAAGCAAAAAGCAAATCAAAAAAAGCACCTTTTGTGGATTGTTCTGGGGCCTTACTGTTAAAACGCTTCCAGTACAGTAAGGTTTTATTAGTGTTTCTGATTGCCAGGTTGTCGAGTGTGATATTTGACACTCACTCTACAATTAGGCAAAACCTTTAATGGCCGTAGCAATTTGATGACTATGTTTGCACTTTCTCAACGGTGGAGGTCAAACTGCATTAGAAAACGCAATATTTAAGAGGATTTAATCAATTTCGTTTATGCAGCAGCCGCGATTATTACACTTAAGATCAATTGTTTGTGCATTACAAATTAATTATGCTGCTGCTTACAACAAAGGCCCCTGCAACACTAAATTTCTACACTTGTACTCAGACCATATGTGTTTCCTGAGCATCGTGTCGCTAAAGAGTTTGACTGTTTTTGAACTTGGTGCGTGGCCCATCATACTTTGAAACCCATTTTGGTAAAAGGGCAAATGATGCCTTCCATATCATTTTATTGCAGTCATCTCTCCTTTTATTGGTATGTTTACTCTGAGGGAAATGCTCTCTACCCCTTCACTCTCCCCACTATAAATAATTCATTAAGGAGCCAGGGATAACAAGGGTATAAAGAAAAATATATGTATTGCTGGTGATCTGGGAGGGAAGCCAAAGGATATGTCAGACACAATTATGGGGAAAGGGGAGAATAATTCCTCCTATGTACGGCTTTGGCCCCACTTGTCCCTTTGGCTCTGTTCTCGGCTCGTCTAGCCAGTGTGGATGGGTGCATTAAGACACACAGGTGGACTGATAGGGGTTGAAAGTGACCCTCTGCTCTCAGCACTGGCACAGAGCTGCAGAGCATCAGGCTAAGCCACTTTGACTCTCCCAGCTCTCTTAATTGCTCAGTGAACCTGACTGCAGCATTGAGCTGCCTGACTTACTGGTCCCCCGAGAGTGTATTACGAGTGCTCTGTCCAACTAATCGCCTCCTTTGTCCCCCATCATCCCCCCCACGGTTTGTCCACACATAGCGACAGGCCAGTCACGATGATACCGGCGGCATCACCTCTCTCTCCTGCGCCCCAAAATCCCCAATCGCTATCTTATTTCCTCCTTGTCAAATGCAGATACAGCAGAGAGCAGCTGATGAAAGGAAATTGCATTGTCTCTTTGCTAAAGTAATAAAAATATTCAGCGTGGATTTCCTCCACAAACAAACATTTAACAGAGTGCTACACTCTGACACACGCTGGCATTTTTTGCATTTATTGTACATTTCTCCCTCTCTGTAAAAGCTACCATCGACACTCAAGGACACGGGGTAATTTGATTTATAAAGACTGCTGTTGGTCAAAGTGCTCTTGTAAAATATAAAGAGGTTTTCCACTAAAAGGTGCTCTACAAATTAATTGTTTTCTCTAAATATACCCTCGGAAAAGAGATACACAGCACTGAATGCTCGGGGACATCCTTTGGAAAGCTGAGAATGAGACAAATTAGAGGAAGTGGTTGTGACTTCACGTGAGCCAAAATGTCTCATCAGAAATATTTCAGTCATCCCTTTATCATAATCAAAATGTTTGAGGTTGACAGTGCACGTTCGTTAAAATACAATCCTTTATTTTAAAGACATCATGAAACGGTCTGTGGCTCTGCCCAGGCATCATGGTAATACTCCCATCATCATGTGTCCAAGCTCCAACTTTAAGAGCAACATTAAGAGCAAAAATATATATAAATGTAAATTATTTTATTTGAGTCACTTAAGGCAAAAACGCTACGCTGCAAGAGCTAAAATCCAAACAAGACCAGGGGCGACTTTTTTGAAGTTACGATAAACCAAAATTTTACGGCACGTCAGGCTGACTTTGCGAACCGGCAGTCAACTTTACACCGACAACAAGCAGGAGTGAGGAAATGTATATCGACAGAATATAGCTGTACCACATAGTCTATAAAGTCAGTGTCTCTTTCATGGTCAGGAGACCTTTTCATGGAGTGACCCCCGCCTGTGGTTTTATGATGGGCATTATAGCTTTGTATCCTTGGTTTAATGTTTTGCGAAATACTTTTTCATTCACAGACTTTGAAAGGAACTTTAATGCTATTGCACATGTGTTTTTAACCTTTTGGCTTGGATCATTGTTTAAGTGCTTCTAGATAAAGAGATTAAGATAAAGCTAACAAAATTTCAATTAATTCAGTAATATAGTAGCAAACATACAGCACTACATCATTTTCTGATGATGAAACTGTTTACAGCGATTCTGTCTGGGTAACCTTGCAAACTGAAATGCTTTTTTAAAGTGTTGTGTGATTTGATCTGCAACAGTGATTCTCCAATCACGTCTTAGCAACCCTAACTATGCGCAGCATGCCTGTCAAGCTTTGGATTTCTTAACATGATGAAGTGGTGTGTATGGGGCTCTTAAAAGAGAGACATTTGACATTTAAGGAGTTGAAGCATGGTGTTTTTATTGCTTTTCAATGAAAGTGAATTTGAAAATGAAAAGCAAAAATGTGAGGTATGGAGGAAAGTATGTGTTAATCTGCTGTAACATAGAATGCATTTTTATGTCTGGCTATTCTTTACATATCATGCTATACCTTTTTATTATAAATTAATAATCACCTGATGAATTCTGCCAAACAGTTGGAAATGTTCATACAGTTTAAAATCACCAGCTCTGCTCGATTGAGCGTATTTCTCTCCTGCTGCCTCACTTTTTCTTTCTGTGCATTATTCATAAACAAGTTTTAAAAAACAACACCCCCACAAACCTTTTTCTTAAACTAGTGACTAGTTGCGAAGGCCTGAATATTTAAATCCGTGAATCACCTCCAAAGTGTCATTTCAAAGGCAAAACCGGAGACAGCACTAACTTGAAGTAGTGGCACTGTTTCAGCTGAATTTGGAAAGTTTGAGATCCTTCCTGTGTTGTCTCTGTGTGTCGGTAGAGGAGAGATGAAGAAAGATAATCAAGAAAAAGCACATTCCTCACAATTTTACTTGACATGGTTTATGCTCTTGGCAACCCAATAAAAACTCATTTTGAGCCCAAGTTTTAAACTTGAAAACTTAAAAGCTGATTTAGGGCTAAAGAATGAAGGGAGTATTTTGTATATTGCAGTTAAAACATAACTCAAGGGCTTCACAGGAATCAGACCGTGACGTGCCGCTGGCCGCTGATCCACGGAGATGACGTATGGACCGATAACAGATAAGATGCACGGATGGTAAGACGATTACAGGTAACAGATATAGCGCATAGATGGATATTATTCTGTGTAAATGACCTTAGCGGCGGTTGCATTGAAGAACATCTGCCCTTTTGTATGAGCTATGAATCAGTATTTGGGACATGACCTTTAAAAACAATGAGATATTTACCCAAAGGAAGGTGTTGGCATATTATGAGTGGTGAAGCGATGAAAATGTCTCCATACAGTATGAGATTGGCTGAAAGCATTATGAGCGGGATAATGACTGTCTCAATAGCCGTTTAAATGCTTAAATCGCATAATTATAATGCAAAGCCACCATCAAATGTCTCATCGGCCCATCTTTTATCCTTTCTCCATACAATCAATAACTAGCCGTGCTGCATTATACCATGCCCCCACTCTCAGATGTATATATGCACATAATTTATTCAGCTGTGTTTATTCAGTTCTCAAAATGACCCCTCCCCCACTCCAACACCCACTACAAATACCACATTCACAGGAATGTGCAGAATTATTTTTTTGCTTTTTAATTGAACGCAATGTCAATGAAAGACAATGTCGCTAAAGAGGAAATTGGGACGTGATTACTGGCAGCTTTTATTGTACGACGCGCGGCCGCCTCTTTTCATTCCAGCCTTTGTCGAGCTAAGCACAATGTTGATAATGTCTGTCGGTGCAAAGTGCTCTTTGTGCTTTTGAATGAGGCTGTGCTTTAGTATCAACAGTGTTAATGAAGACTCTTTTCTGTACATTGCCACACATCAGTAATATGTGGTTAGGAGAGATTTGCCTCTCCCATCCCCGCGTGGCTTTCTGTCTGTCTCTTTGTATTTCTTTCTCTCGTCTTTCCCTCCCTTCCCCTATCTTCTTCTCTCCTCCTCCTCCTCCTCCTCCTCCTCATCTCTCTCCCACTCCATCCTTTCCTGTTCCTCTTTCGCTCTCTCTCTCTCTGCTGGCATCAAAGAGGTGCATAACCTGAAATGAATGCATGTGTTAATCACCATCTCCTAAGAATTAAATGATCTCCAACCACTCTGACAATTCATGTGCAAAAGAGAGCTCTCAGTATTCATAACCGCCGCGCCGAGCATTTACATGGATAACGGTGTCAAAACATTAAGTAGGAGGTTCAGAGAAAACGGTTCTTGCAGGAGATCAAACCCTTTCAGTGTTCTGTGTGAATTGGTCTCCCTCTATGTCTCTGTCGCAGCCTGGAAATGCATTTTGTAACCCAGATATGTTCATAAAAATGCACTATTTATATCAAGAGTTTTTAAGGTTGATCTTACTTTTTTCCTCCTTCCCTTCTCCAGCGAATGAATGTTTGAGTCATTCTCGACAAACGCTGACATCGAGCAATTAAGATGATGAGCAGCGCCTTCAGGAGTTAAGAAAAATAATATATAGTTTGGTAACATGACATTAATAACAGGCCTTTTAAGCCCACAGCATGAAGATGAAATGAAAATGCACCATAGAAACAAAACATTTGATTAAATGTTTAAAACTGACAATGACACCTTTTAAGATGACATAACAAAATTAATAGCACTTGCCGATACATGCATTCAGCAGACAGAGACTCATCTGGAGTCATGATTGTGCTCACCTGATGAATGTTAGTCCAACAATCACCATCCTTTTACTTTCTGTTTTTGGTCTCTGCTGTTTGGTGCTGGACAGGTATCAGTGGTCATTATTTAGAGCTTTATCACTGAAAGCAACATGAGAGATGAGAATGACTCACAACAATAAAGCATGGGAAAAGTAAATAATGAGTTTAAGTTGATATTAAGCTCCTATAGCTGAGGGGCATTAGATGATAATCCTCTGTAGGATTGAGCAAACCCTTTTACATGTGATCAATTATTAATGTATTGATTATAGCCGCTATCAGATCCTCATCAGACCTTGCTGATTTATTTTCAGTGTCGGCCTCTGCAATTGATTATGTCGAGTCCTTTAAAAGAATATGTCTTATTTGCTACTAGAGGAGGCTGTATAGCAAACAGTTTGGACATCAACATCGTTTCTTATGCTTTCACATCCTTCTGATGGCGACTTTATCAAAACAATACTGACAGATGATAGTTCTGCCCGTAGTGTCCCAATTTGGACAGTGAGTCAGACCAATGATGCAGAACTGTTCAAACCTTTTGAGACCAAACTGCAAGACCCGTTACCCCAGACTTTTTGATATTTTAGAGAGGGAGGATGTTCAATGTTTGCCATCCTGCTGTGTGTCTACATGCAGGATGAGTAGCTAAAGTCCTTTGGGTCATTTCAGTGCTTCATGCTTTTAGAGGCTCAGGAGGAGATTTCCACCGCAGGGCTCAACTGGTGATTATACAAAGTTGTGAACTGCTAAAAATCTATTTTGAAGAAGGTAAGAAATAAAGAACAAATGGGTGATTTTTGCTGGTGTTTACATTGTTAGAAAGGCTCTCATCATTTTATTGAAGCGGCAGTAGGTAAATAAGATGAAGTGAATATTTATGTAAATGACGTGGTGGAAAAATGAGATGCAACTGTGCACAACAGTGAAAATGCCGAAACGTATTTTGAACCCAAGGGACCCCAGAAATAGCGTCTATTGCAGATGAGTATTCGCGAGTAATTGAAAACATTATGTCAATTCATGATATAACATTAAGCCATCCTCTTTACACGGCTGAAGTGGTTTCATTTAGTCAAGGCAGGGATTTTTTTATTTTTTTTTTGTGCTAATTTTCAGAAGGAGCAACAACATCAAGAGAACTCAAGCAAGTGCAGTTAAAGCAATCAACAAACTCTTCAGAACTAAGTGGAAGCATTGAAGTAGTGTTGGAAGAGGAGGACTCAAAAAAAGCTTCTGTAAATATGCTGGCAGATGCAGAGTTAAAACTCGAGGAGCAGGCAGGTGCACAAAAGCTTGGAGAGCAACCAATGACCATATGGTCAACTATACATATTTCTCTGAGTTTGACGTTAATTTAGGTGAGTCCAAATGACATTTATCTCAAAGATCTTTGCTTTGAAATAGTGATGATATGGCCTCTAATACAGCGAAAAAAATGAAAAAGCAGTGTGATTCATCACGCATAAGATTCAAGTACAGCTCAATATTGTCGGAAAAGTCAATAAATACAAATGTTGAAAATATGAGACTTTAAGGGTCCAGGACACAGAACAGAACATTTCATCACTATTCAATAAGCCCAATTACTCAAATGAGAAGTTTAAAATGAGCAAGAAGAAGGGATTTAAAATCAATTTGGTGCATAACTGCAACTCCATCAAGAGCGGCTTCAATCAATGGAGCAAATCCTCCGTCACTCAGCTGCAATTCAATTATCAGAAATCCATAGTGTAAAAGATCAGAGATTTATTTGACACAGACTTGTGTTTAATTATGAAGAAGTTGGAATAAGCGGTATTCATGATCGGCAACAAAAAAAAGAGCTGAAATAAGTATTAAGTTTGAGTATGACGGTAGATGTAAAACAGAATGAGAAACAAACGGAAGAGAAGTGATGAGTGTAGGTGGATGTTGAAGACCACAGAGCTCCTGTAATTAGTGTGGAGGCAATTTAAGAAAAAGAACAATGCCATACCCAACAAAGGGGGCTGAGTAGTTTCTTTATACCAGCCAGCATTCAAAGTCCATTTACCTTTAAACAGAAAAGCATCGATTTTTGTCTTAAAAAATACAGTTTTTAATACTTTTCCTCTCAAACTTTTATGACATTATGGCAAAAAGTTATTTGACATTTTAAGTCTGTACAAATCATCGGTATCTATTTTTGTCTCCGTTAGCACCACGGTTCACAATTCCTACATGAATTATTGATGCAAAGATGGGCACAAGAACTTTAAGAGATTATTTATAAATGCGTGCCAATGTCAAATACAGTAAGCAGATACTCTCATGCGGGCTCTGGATTTTTTAGATACAGACCTGTCAATAACAGTGCAATGTTGTCTCTCATTATTTATGTGATTTGTGACCAACACGTAGTCAAGATTTCACCAAAACTACCAAAGCATTAGCAAATCCTTCTAATCTTCTTTATAAGGGTTAATGAGAGGTGTTAACTCTAGACTGGGGCCTCAATGTTTGTATCTAAGCATAGTTTGTTACTGGGTTGAAATCGATTCCAAAAGTTCTCAACAGAGAGAATAAATAGAAAAATGTCTATACAAACAGTATTTTGGCACATGTTGTGTACTCGTCTCAAGACAACCATGCAGGGAAACAACAACACAAACAAAACAGATCAGTCTCCTTGAAAAATACTGCCAGTCCTCTAATTTTTTTCCCTCTAAAAATTCACTTTGGTGGTGCATTCAAGGACTCTTCAATACTCCAGAACAGGCTTGACTGCTGGAGTGAACTGAACTGATGAGATATGTTGTCAGAAAGTCCGACTCAAAAGGCTAAGCAAGCAAACTGATGTGAGAAGGATGACAGGAATTCACTTGGTTTGTATCGTATTTTTAATTTTTTTTTTTTTTTTTGTATTTAAAGTTTTATGTTCAGCTGACAAAGTCTCAAGTGTCAGAGCATCTTTGAACACATCAGCAAGTGGAGTTTTCAGATCAGTTTTTGCTCCCTTGTAATGAAAACTTTGCACCTATAAAAAAGTTTAAAGTCTGTGAAACTTTTCATGCTATTTCATACTATTTTCATGCTATAATGCAATGCATGAAGATCAATGAATTCCCGGAAGGAAATCAATCTAAAGACATATATGTTGGAAAAGATTTGGCAGAGAAAATGCACAATTCTTAATCAATGGGAAAGCAAGATAATCTGTAAAAAGCATTTGTCTAAAAATGATGTTATGCACAATAGTTACTCCTCTTTATGCCTCTCATAGAAAACATTATTTTTGGCTCCAATTTCACTTTTGCCAGATTTACTTTTTAACCTAATCTCCGAAGTTTGGCTTATCTGCCAAAACATTAAAATGAGTAATCGGTCGTTGGAGCTCGCATGGTGTCAGACCGCTCAAGCAGCGTGTCTGTTTATTTCCCAGAGTGCAGTTTGTAAGGAAATTGGTTTATACTTATGAGCCATTGATCCACAGAGAACAGTACAGTTTGTCATTCAGTAGGTCTCTCAGACAGAGGATGGAGAGATAGGGGAGAGTCCGGGGAGAGATACAACCAGATAAGTTACTTCCGCCATGGCTATCAGCGTACCAGTAGTCCAAGAGGTGATTCTGTTAGAGAGGATATGAATGGCTCGCTGCTGAGATTTACCAGCCATGCTAAATACATTGGTTTAGATGCTCAAGGGTCAGGGTGTGACATGACTTACTAAAAACTGCAACCGCTTTCATTTGTCTCAATTCAGGAGCTTTAAAAACTGGGTCGTTCTCTTTCCTTCACATGCACGGAACAGGCTTTCAGAATCAGAAGTAATGAAGCCCTGTTGCGTTAAGAAAATGCTTCTGATGTAAGTTTCATGAAAAGCTTTTGAAGCTCAGTGGTTATGTAGATGAAGCCATTTAAAAGTCTTCTCTGCACACTTGCTGAACTCGTGATTGTTTAGCCATGAATATTCAAAAGTTATGTTATCACAACTTTAAAAAAAAAAAAAAGATATTAGAATATTGTTTTGATGTAAAGCACATTCGCTCCTCATCGGCCGTATTTTGATGAAATCACGATCGTTCGGAACAGACTGCGCTTACAGATGGACGGTGGAGAAGGGTGAATAGCTGCAGGGGTGGTCAGAGATGTTTCTCTGACCTTTTGATTCAGTGTGAAAACTCAGAAAGTGTTCACCACGGTTGCTTTTCTCTGCAAAAGTTGAAATAACTGATCTTTTAAGGAGGCATTTTTTAAGAGCCTTTAAAGTAAATATGCGATGGTTAAGAAAAAGACAAACCTTAAAACAAAAAGCGTCATCGTCCTGTTATAGCTAAAATTCAGGTTTATGTGTGGTTCTGAAATTAATAATTGCAAAATAATAAGAAAGACACCTTTAAGTTTTAATCCTTCTTATGAAAATCCTAGTTCAAGGACAAAAAAAGGTGGGATTGAGAGGAAGCGCACAGAGAGTTTCTATGACGTTCAGGCACTGGACAAAGATTTGCTTATGGCACACTATGCTATATAATATATATATATAATACAAGAAAATGCAACAGCCATTGCAGGTGCATCATCTTGGCCACTGCTGTGCATCAGTGGCATGAATGTGAGTCTTCTCATGTATATGGAGGAGGCAGATATTTCATCCACCTCTGCTGACATTTTTGCCCGAAAGGATTAAGTTATATCTGATGCATTTTTTTTGTGTGCCATGATACTGATGAATTAACTCGACAAATGCCTTATTTTGCAGAGAGAGGCAGCGCAGCCTTTTGGAGGAGAAGATTGCAGAGCCTGCGATGCCCATGCTATCTGCATTCACAATATGTCATTACATACTCAAGCTTCAGAAGAGCAATTCATGCTAATGGAAGCAATTACAGCAAAATTATAACCTGTCTGAGTGAAATACTACAAATGAGCAGGCATGTGACTGAAATAGGTGCTTCTCATACGATCAACACATCTATCTGTGTATGACATACTTAACCACCGCGCTCTCTGTGTCAGTGTTCTTAACTACCGAGTTGAGAGGAAGGGAAAAGACTGACATTTCCATAATCTTACATGAACACTGAATTTGACCTTGTGTTACTTAATACCCAGCACAGCTCAGCACTTGAAAGAAGTCTTATCTCCATTTTGATGAAGTTCAGAGGGGGGGAAGTGGATTCATCCCTTTTCCCTGTGGAAATCCCGAAGGTTAAAATCTACTCACTCGATATTTAATGTATGATAGTGAATTTGATGTCACTGATAATAAAGCTATCCTTTTTTGTAGTATTACCCAAGCTCAGACCATTTTCAGGGTGCCGTGATTTGCTCCGACGGTGCTGCATCGGTGTTATATTTCAGGGCTTAAATGATTACTTAAAGATTTTTTTTATTTTAAATCTGCTATTTAAATTCACAGCTTTAAACCTTCATTTCATCATGGAGCAGTTCTGGGGCACATGAGCTGACATTACAGCGGCTGCGTGAGCTGAAAATTGAGAGGGTGTGGAGAGGTGAAAGAGGGGAAAGAATAGACAGCCAGTTAGAAATTAGAAAAAGAAAAAAAACCACAAGGAACTTTTGGAAGCATTTTGTTTTGCAGCTGCGGTGCCGGGCGAAGGTGCTGGGTCGAAGCACCTGCTGTGCAAATTTGTCATTGACGCATGAGTGCCATGCCATTTATAAGTGGCACTGTTATGCCCGCCGAACAGCAATTACCAACAAGCTTTATTCAAACTAAATGACAAATTAGGTTGTTATTTTTTTATTGCCCCCTATTGCCATCATTTTTTCCGACTTCCAAAATGTATGTTTAATGTGACTGTTTTGTGCCACAGCTATGGTTCAGGCACAACTTGCTTTAATATGACAGAATGATTGTGGTCATGATTTCAATAAAACAAGTAGTGTTAGTAGAAATCAGCCCACAGCAGTCACACACCATCTGACTCCCCCCCACAAAGGATTTTGCAGCAACAATATCATGCTATTATATATCATAAAACAGTCTTTACATTATATTGGACCTGGTATCTCATTTTCTGTCTTTTCAGATTACTTGAATAACTGCAAGAATTATCTCAATGACTTCATTTTAGAATAAATGATTGTTACAGTCTCTCTATGTTGCATTAAACTGTGGGAGCAGCGAGTCTAAAAATCGTATTATTTTCGTGACTGTTTGCATAAAAGCCTGAATGTTGTTTGTGCGTCTGAAACAACAAACAAACGACAACAAAAATCTTCAAGAATAAAAAAAACAACAACACCACAAAGTCATTACAATCCAGGCTGTACAGAAATTCTTCCAGCACCACTCGCATTTTACCCCTTTTAGTCCTTTGAATATTTGATAGATGCGTTTTTAGGTCATGAGGGGGTTTCTGTATTTATAATGAGCACATACATACATCCATGTGGGATTCACCCATTCATGGACCTAATTATAATAAAGAAAAATGCTCACAACACAATGTATATATCATGGTTAATTGGAGCTGAGGATGCCTTTACTGTCAGTGGTCTGAACTGCGGCCCTGGCATTTTCAGAGAGAACAATCTCCGAACCTAATCTTGGACCTTTTTTGGTGGGGTTATGCAGTGTTTTAAAGAGCTTCATAATGAGTGGTTGGGTTTAAAAGCTGAGGGACCAGGGTACCACTGAACCCCCAACCCTGACTGATATAACACAGTTAAATTATTCATTTGAAGTAATAGTCTTGGTGATGAAATATTCATCATTCCGTAATGAGGGATGTATTGATTTAAATAGCAGCACTTTGTTGAAGCCCCGGCTTCAGCCAGTGGAAAAAAAAGGAAAAAGCATAAAGAATGAAAGGTATTCTGCAGATCATCGTTTTGTATTTTATCAGCACTGAGCACTTGTACTGATTACTAATTAGGCACTCTTGTGTGGAAACTATTTAGAGGAAATCACAGTACCTTCATACAGTAGATTAGAAATCAGCAGTTACTGATAATGAAAACATTGTTACTCTTTATTGCATCATTTCATTGTGAACTTCATTTGCCCCAAGCACAAAATTGTGCAGACTACTTAATGACCACTTGTTACAGTGAGTGTTTCACAATTAGCATTTTTTTCCCTTGTCACTTCAGAATAATTAATTACCCCAGAGACATACAGTATTGTTTAATAGGGCCATAGTATTAAATTTTGGTTTAAAAGAAAATGATATTTCTATTCAGGAAGAAAGACAGAACCGTGCAAATATAGACGATATTCCACCTCAAGGTATGACTGCGTTAATCTTCCATTTTGTTAATATTTGCTCCGCCTCCTGTCCGTCCAGCTGACGAATTCAAGTGTGCAATTCCTGTTTCAGTGTGAATTCAAGCCTAACTGAAATTTAAAAAAAAAAAGAATGTGATGTCATGGCGGCATCCATTTACATATTTTTGTTTTGTGAGTAGCATAAAGGAACCTAGTCTTTTGTTGTACAACCCTGTGTTGTAGAATGATGAATGGCCCTTGGACCCTGTCGGGGGAGGGTTAGGGTTGGCACGGCACAGACAATGCTAATTGTTCATTGAAATATTATAGGAATATTATTGGAATACTACAGGTGGCAATGTGACTCTATGATCCTCTCGCTCCTTTTGCTGCTTGACACTTTGATCACGAAGGTGACACTATAGAGCATCAGTCTGCTCCTTCAGTGCAACAAACCGTGCCATGGATTTATCAATACACAGCACAGTTACTGATATTTCAGAGCCATGATCGGGGCCATAGATTCTAACTTGCACAAACCTCCGTTAGATAAAGGATCGATGAGTCAGGCAGACTAACATATTCAACCAAACCACCCCTGTGCCCCGGCACTCTCTCTCTGCTATGAGGGGATGGAGAGGGGGGATGGAAGGTTAACAAGGGGGTTACATTTGGGTCACTTACGGCATGAAGGTCTCTACACATTTGGAGAAAATGCCAGAAGCAAGAGAGTAGTAAAACAGAATCGTGATGTAACCTGGATGGAAATTTATTTTATTGCATTATATTTTATATACTATTTATTATACTTTGCATTTGTATTTTATGCCTTATACCTTAGAGTCTCATTTGCATGATCTTTATTGCAAATATTGTTTGGGTGTTGTTGGAGGAAGCCTGAAAATTAAGAATTTCATGACGCCTTCAGTGGCTGATTTAGTGTAACTGTGCATATGACAATAAAGAACGTCAGACACGACTGTGAAAACACAGCATATCCCTCTCTGTGAAATACAATCTACTGTATTGTCAAATGCATTTATTAAATGTACTGTGTGCCTGTACAGCACATGGATGCTTGTATTTGACAGAGCAGAGACAGTGCTGATGAGTCAATGAAACATTTGTCCAGAGGAACTCAACCGTTGTACCTGACGGTGTCCCTCTGGGAGAAACTGTCCACAGGGAAATAAAGAAGGAATCGAAGGACAATCAGAGAGCATGTAACAAGCCAATTCCACTTACTGAATTATTCTCATTCTTTTTAATAGTATTACAGTAGGAAATAGTTGCTGTGACAAGTAGCCTAGCAGTGACGACTGGTGAGTTAACAGAAGTTAGCATTTTTACAGTTCGGTGGCTTTGTGTTTTCAATTGTTTTTTTGTTGGAATCTCCAATTTGTTTGCCTATCATCGAAAAGTAATAAACAGCTTTCAATGAAACGTGAAACATGAAAAGCCTTCCCCCCCTCCTCCTGTGCAGAAGCACAAACAGCGTTACCTTGGACTGAAATCCTGACAGTAGCTTCGATCTTTATGCAGTATGGCTGTCATTGTAAGCAAGCCCTGTCAAGAAATTGCTGTTTGTGTGAAAAATGATATCGGACAGATTGTCAGACACTTTATGGCAGGGAACAAATGCCTTAGGATAATTTTGTTTACGGCAGTGGAAAACATGGAAAAGCATGGAACAGCAGCCTCGTGTGCCAAACTTGGAGGATGTAAGTTGAGGATGTAAAGAGGCACCATTTGTCTTAGGTAAGCACCAGCCTACATCTTCTTCATGGCATAAACTGCTGATTAAACATGACATATTGAGGGGGTTGAACAGGGCCTTTGAGAATTGTGGCACAATCATAAACAAGTAAGGAAATGTGTCCCTGCTGGCTAGAATTAATTAAAATACAATGCTGGTGCATTTCTTTGTTCAGCTGAATCATTCATAGTGTGCAGATTTTGTATAGGCATCATTAATAATAAGTAAGAATGCTGCACTTATCAAACTAGAGATATCAGCAATTAATGAAATGGCATTGGTGGCTTCTTCACACCCTTACTAAAATTCATCCTTAAAGGAGCTTAGATTGTGTAAAATTGAATAGATGGTTACTTTGTGTTGTGAGTGTTAAAAAGTCGAGGATACAAATACATTTTTCTCTTGTAGTTGATAGTTGGAACGAGAGCAGTTTTTAACTTGCTTCATGCTGAATGAAAGGCATGAGAATTGCTTTGAAAGTAGCTGACCTTCAATTCTGGTAAATATCACAATTTAATCTTCTTGGTAATGTCTAATGTTAACTCTCTGAATTGTGTTTGTGTGTGTGTGTGTGTTTTTCTACCTTGACATGAGCACAGGCACACCACATCTGCCTATGCTAAACAGTCTCCTATATTGTGGTTCGATACGAGAACAAGGATGATTGAAGGCAGGCTCGTCTCAGAAGAATGAAAGACGGTAGGATGTTCATTTTACTGCACAGCGTCTGTTAGATTTGAAGCTTCTCTCGCACTGCATGTAGCATCCAGTTGGAAAGAGTTGAGAAGCCAATAATACTATGAGGTAAAACAGAAGACAATCTCACTGTTGCTACACTTTTTAAACCCATAGTCAGTGTTTATTATCATACCCTATAGTCCCATTCATGTCGTCCTCCCTTGGCCGTTCCAGCAACTGAAAAATTAAATCTCAAGAGACAAAAAAATGAGATTCTTTCCTTACACCCCCAAACACACCCCAAATGAAAGTTTAGAGAACTCCTACATCATTTTATGAAATATTTATTTCCCATTCAAATGCATGAGAGTTCTTGGTTTGCCCATGAGCCTATGCAGCCCAAGTAGCAAAATAAATCCATTCCCAGGGATCATTTCTAATTTTAGAAAGATAACCTTTTTGATCATTCTATATGACTACAGTATTTTACTTGTCAGGAACACTCATGCCGTGTTGCAAATACAGATGTCAACGCTCTTTGACACAGCAGCGCGGTTCTACCTTTCAGGAAGCCCCCTGCTGCGTCGACATGGCAGCGCGGCATAGAACAACAACAGCATGATAAATAATATGCAGTAGGGCATTGAAAACAATCCCCAAATGGGAATAAACTTAGAAATAAAGACACACCGTCGTGCATACAAAAACTGGGATGGAGGAGGCTTCGAAGCAGAAGAGCTGTTTGGACTCTCAAACAGATGCACCTTTGACATTAACAGCTTGTCAGGAACTTTGTTGACGGCCAGAGGTGTAGCTGTGTTGTTATTTTGTCTTGCGCTGTTGTTTGCTCCGTGCGGGTTGTAGCGCCCGAGCCTGAGAATATCTTCCTGCGTGCGAGGTAGTCCGGCTGCTAATTTGGTTGACATTTCAGCCGAAAGTCTGTGGGGTGACTCGGGGATGGTTTAGGAAGAACAATCAGTTGATTGCTCGAGCGAAGGCCGAGTTGAAGCGCTGAATGACGAAGCGTGCTGCAGCCTGATTGATTGACATTCTGCAGAGGTTGTGTGGTTGCAGGACGGGACAGAGACAAATAGCAGAGCGAAGACCGGCGGGAAAGCGAGAGTTGGTATTTAGAGGTTAAGAGGGTTGCTGCAGGACAAAGATCCGAGCCTGTATCTGATATCAGCACTTAAGCCCCCTGTTAATAACAACTCTGTTCTATTCTGTTTCTCAGGTGTGTTGGAGAAGGTCATTGTTATTAATGGATCAATAAGCAACACATAAGTCTATTATGAAAGACGTGTTAGACTGCTGACAAGAACCTTAAGTTAAAATGGAATAGATAGTAGTATAATGCATGTATGAAAGCAGTGAGGTGTGATGTGAAAGGAAAAAAACCCCACAACAGATAGGGAAGTTAATCCAAACTGTTAGAGCATAACATGAACCATTTCCTGATACAGAATTACACTCTTCCACCACCTCAACAGATGTTTTTTTTAGACATTAGTTTTTTTTAAGCATTTCACTATTATTTGACAGGCAGTGTAGAGAGAGAGAGAGAGAGGGGGAGGAAACATGGGGGAGGGAGAACAAACATCCCCTGGCAGTCGAACCATGTTACATGGTGTGCACCCTAACCGTTAGGCCACTGGGGCGTACGCAACAAAAGTTTTTAAGACTGACTCATTTCTGACTGCCAGTGAGAGAAGAAGTTTTGAAAGTAGACCTCGCAAGCTGAGCCTGTTCTCGTCAATTTCATAATTTAACTTGCCAAGTAAACTCTACGTAACTTTGGAAAGAAGAAACAACCTTGCAATCTGTAATGAGAAGTTGAATTCATTAGCAACACTGGTGTATGTGTGAGAGTAGTAGAATAAAAGGGAGACAATATACAGGCTCCAAAAACACAATATGCCAAATTCAAAGCGAAAACGCAGACAAAAGATTCTTCTAGCACCAACGTGGCCGACACGTACACGAAGCACTCGTTGATCCTACCGGTCAGTTTTGGAGGAGCGAGGAGTCGGCAGTCAATAAAAGAGGTTATTCAACAATTGTGAGTCACCTGAACAATGAGAAGTCCTTGAGCATACAGTCATAAACGTGCACAAGAAATATTAGGCTGATGAGTCTGGTAATATGTAAGAATAGCTGCAGGCAGATGAACACCAACACACACACACACACACACACACAAGCAAACACATGATCCCCTCCAGTCAACGCCTGGCAGAGATAATAAAAAGTGACCTTATAGGGCTAATAATTGGTGACATGCCTAAGGCTACCTGTATTTATTTTTATTGCGTGTGTCATGTAATTATGCCTGTTTGTTTGTGCACATCTGGTCAGGATCACTAATTAGCGTCTGGGCTGATGTGCTCTCTTATGTAAGTCATTCGTTTGTTGCAACTCCTCTTGAACCTGATGAGGCCCTGAGCAAAAGGTTACGCTCATGTCAATTATAATTAAAGATCATGGATTTTTGTATTCGTATGCCTCGGACATACTGCGCACAAAGCTGCTTAACATTCACATGCAGTCGAGTTAAAAAGTAAAAACTTTAAATTAAATTTTGACATATGTGCATCCATAATTTCACATTCCCCAATACTGACATTTGAATAAAGTCCAAACTTGATGTGATTTTGCTGCCTGCAGAACCATGGAGGCATCTCTCTGCAGTGTTTATGTTGGCATCTTGTGACAGTGTGGTGGCTGTGATTGTGCTTGTGCGACGTCTGAGAACACACAGTGAGCAGCGTCTGTACTGAGAGAAGTGTACAGTGTGTCTGACAGGACCAGAGTGCAGGAATGTGATTTTTTTCCTCGTCAAACTCAATCTAACATATACTCCTCCAAATGCGAGGCAGTGTGCCGTCTTCATCTTTTTGGAAGCGTGATAATTTATGCAGAGACAGGAGATGCTGCAGACTGTGTCATGTATTCAGTGACACGACGCCGGCGAATCAACTGATTTTTTGCATTTGCTCTCATATACTAAGCTTAACATCAGTTTAAGTTGTGCTTGCTTGTTAGTTTGCAACATGCAGTGAATATGGAGACATTCCTCTCCCTAATATTCAAAACAAGACTTATTTTTTGCATCTCTAAAATGACACTGTCTTGGAAGCAAGCTCTGTGTGGGCAGAGGACACAGCAAAAGTGCAAAATAGCATTTCATCTTTTTAACTGCTTGTGAAAAGCGAGGTGTTATCTAATGAAATCTAATGAAAATGAGAAACACTATTCCCCCTGCAGTGTCTCTGCCAGAAGAATGTCAGAACAACTGAGCTCTTGCCCCCACTGTCGCTCCTGCTTCCTTCTTTCATAATGAATTTAACAGGCTTCCATAACGAGGCTATTATAGACTCCAGCCTCCCAGCCGAACAGAGAATTAGATAAGAGGGCACCTGGACACTTCAGCAACCATCAAAATAGATGCCAATCAAATTAGCCGAGGTCTGTGCTTCTCTCTTGTTTTTCCCCTGGAAGACAAGACTATACAATCATCCCCAGAAGGTTTTGTCGCCCTCTGATTTACTGTTTTCATTTTCTTCAGACAATATGCTGTCATCAGAGCTGACCCCATAAAATATTCAAATCTAGATCAACCCTTGGAAAAAAAAGCCCTTTAAATAACAGTCCTGGCGGATCAAGCACAGAATGGATAGGCATTTCTGAGGAGAGCTCAACAGCAGCGACAACTGACAACCTCGGAGAAATTTAATGAAGAAAATGCCCCCAGGATTTGTATCAACAGTTAGCCTTTTCCACAAACCTTAAACATAAATGAAAACATCATAAAATGAGACTGAGAGTCTGCAGACAGGCCGATGTCTCTGAGAGGCGTTTGGAAACCAAGTAACGCTAATGTGTCAATATCAGAGTTGTTAGGGGCTTGTGCTTACGCGAGTTGCCAGTTCTGATGCTTCTGGCATGTGACGCAAGGGTTCACCTTCAGTCTCACGCCGCCCAAACAGTTCTCAATGCAAACGTGAAGACAGCAAAAGTAATGAGCAGCAGGCTGGTGTGGTAATGGTTAAACCAAGCGAACGTTGGTTACAGACTGTGACTATAGGCTCCCTGATTGGTGTGCTTTGTTTAATGTGTTGTCTGTGTGTGGGTGTGGCTCACAGATTTCAATCATTGACCACGGATTGGATTTCATTCACATTAGCTTGACAGGTATTCAATAGTCATTTGTCTAGTTTTATGAATTTGTCAAGTGTAAGTCAGGGTCATGTAGTAACTATTTTGCTATTTAGCACTGAGCATAATGATAATTGATTAGTTTTAGATATATTTGATTATCAACCAAACCATTGGGCAACCTCGAATTTTGACCTGATCTCATTTTGACTGCTCTCCTTTGGCTTGTGGTTTGGGAGCAACCTTGAGTTCAGTCTCTTGCCCAAAAGTTGTTAGTCCTATTATTGATCCTAATTACCTACCACATTTCATGGCAATCCCATCTATAACCTCATGGTGGCACTTGACAATAAGTCACCAAAGATGTTTGGATTCATCCTCTGAGGACCTTGAATGTCTGCACAAAATGTCATGGCAATCCGTCAGATAGTGGTGGACGGACCGGTTGGTGAAAAGGATGTGAAAGCTAATGATTAAATTATTCTTCACTGGCTTCCTCAGTAACAAGTAGAGAAAATTCGGAGGAGGAGGCAAATGAGGATTTTGACTCTTCAACCGAAGGCTTTCCAGGTTATCATCGGAGAGGGAGGGGAGAAAGAAAGAAGGGCGCCAAACAAAAAGCTTTTGCCTTTAGGGCGGTACAGAACCCCACAATCCCATCCACACAACTGTCACGTTTTGGAGTTCTTGTTAAGGCAAGTGAAGGCAGAAGACGGAGAGAGGAGGAGGAAAAAAAGTGAAAGGAGATTAGTAATAGAAATATACCTCTTGACAGTGCTTGACACCGCATATTATTAAACACTGCTGTGATTCACTCTGTAATTAAGTAAGGAAATGGTCCGCACAGTAGCATGGCAATTTAAAAATATAATTTCCAACCCTCCAACAGTATCTCATGGGGAATTGTTTCCTAAAGATTTAAGTCTGGATATGGTATTAAACGGGCTTTATCTAAATGTCACTGCCTCAGCGATTGTCGATTATGTTGCCCGTATTGATCTCGGATCTTACCTCCTCTTCAGGGTCCTTCACCATTTGTCCTCAGCAGCCCTGTAGCTTCTGCAGCCTCCGCCCAGAGCTTAGTCAGAATCTCTGCAGCTTCTTTCTTTCTTTCCTTTTTTTTTCCTGTGTTCAGGGGGACTTGATTTCCTTCCTTAATGCTTTATAACCCTGCCACTGTCTCCAGGCAACTCAAAGGCTGTTGAGCTCGTTAAGTCTCTATCCCCTGAAGAGGCTGAGTTCCTTTAAGATTTTATGCACTTCCAGAACCTCTGCGTGTTTCTGTTGAAGATCAGATCATATTCACACACCGAGCACTTTGAGGATAATTAGAGCGGTAATAGCGTTAGGCAGTCCGAGCCCCTGATTAAATTGCTGTTAATGCGGCTATTTGAAGCAGTTGGTTTTGACACTGCTGTGATGGCAAAGAGACGAGACGCGAGAGAGGCTTTCACTAGTGGGTGACAGTCGGAAACAGCAACCTTATCTCCCACATTTCATATTTATATTCGACTATTTCTAACAGAATACATTTTGAGGGGACAAGTAAAGCCACCCGGAATACTTTTTCGACCTACATACGCCGTCGTGTAGAACATTCATAATGAACATGTCTGCAGAATGTTCACCACTCAGGTTGCTCTATAATTTATATATGGCAGCTTAAATATAGTTAAGGTATAGTTGGAAGATTAGACGATATGGTAGCACTGTCAATGTTGTCCCTTGTTTGCTGTGTGATCATCGCTCCATGTTCCATTTTTCCACTGATAATACATTCATAACTCTGAAAAGTTGCATATGAACATAATTCTTAGGTTTGGAAACCTTTGGAAATTGGCCCATTACGTGTTTGGTCATTTCAGGTGTGGCCAGAATAGAAACCTATCTGTCGTTTCAGGCAAACATCACATAAACAGTTACAAAAATGAGGCTGAAATGAATCTTGTGTCGACATCAAAGATTCAATCATCGCACTCGGAGACACATGTTGTTATATCCGGTTTCCTGTAGAGAAGACGGACAGATCTAGTTTAGAAGTGAGATATTGTTTTATATCTTCTTCTAATATGATTTAAACATTTGATAGCTTTTGGCAATGTTTCCGGGGTGTTTTGCTTTCTTTTAAACGTACCTCATATAATAGTAGTTTTCATCCATCAAGCGAGGGAGCGGGGTGTCTAAGAGAACAGAGGCTTCAGTTGTAAACCAGTTTCAAGCTCCACTGACGGCAACAACATCCACCAGTGGAAGTGTCCTTGAGCAGGACCCCGATTCTGCACCCGAGAGACAGTTGTTGACACTGCTTTCTGACCTCCCACTGGATCGGGGCGAGCCATAATTGAATTCTTAGGGGGATCAATGCAGTGTAGAAAAAAAAAAGTCATGCATCTTGACTGCATGACTGTGGGAAATTGATAACAGAGGCGTGTGAAGTAAGAGTGGAAAAAGGCTTCCTCCCACAGATACTGATAAATCTCGAGGCTAAATAGTGAATGTTTTGTTACTCAAATGCAAAATAAAGCTCTGCAGTCATTGTTAAGCATGTTATAAGTGTCCAAACGTAGAGGGGAAAAAACATGCATCACGCAAACTGTCATCATGTCAGAAACTTTCTAGAAGTCGGTTTTACCTAACTACCCACATTCATACATGCACTCATGAATATAAGATATAGTGCAGATACACTGAGCTGCTTCCTGCTATTTTTAAGTTTGAGGAATAGAGGAATATTTGCAGCTTTAGAGTGATCATCTGAGATACCGCACATCACGAAGTTTGGAGGCAAAAAAATAAATAGATTCATCAAAACTTTGCATCCGGAGTGAAGTCTTGGAACGAGCACTAAAATCAATGTTGCGTTTAAAGTCCATCCTCCACATGAGCGAGAACGGACCCGAGTGAGATAATCTTGGACGCTAGTTGAGAAACCTTATCCTACAATCATTTTTTAAAACTGAAGCAGCACGAGCACGAGAGGAAGAAATCATCCCATGGCTTTCGCAGCGATGTGTCAAATTTAACGAGATACGCTCACATGCAAAATAGTTAACATTCAAAGTTGGCAGTAATGAAGAACTGCAAATTAGCTCAGACGAACAAAAAAGGAAAAATCAGCTTGAAAATTTTAGAGTGCTGAAATTTGGGTTTTTATGCATAAGTTATCTTCATTCCGAGCTTGTAATTTCTCATTTTTATTCAGGAATTGAGGAGACTTTGACAGGTCTCGTGGGCCATTAGAAGCTACCAAAATAATGGTATTCTGAGCCACGCCGGTGTTTGGAAATATGTCACCCGGTACCAAAAGTGTGTTTCACAAAAGATATTCATGTGCATGCTTTGATAGCACAAATTACAAGTTTAATAAGCCAGGAAGCAGGGATCCTTGTGAATTGTTGTTTCCTTAAAGATTCTGGGTTTCTTTTCAAAAGAAAATGTTCTGTGGCAGCTTTGAGTAAATAATGAAACAGAGTGCTATTTTGAAGTGGAGCGAATAATATTCAGCATTCAAAAGCGTCGGCCGTGTCTGCCAGTCTTCCGCGTGCAAGCGAAAAATATGAAGCGAATGTTTCACATCTGTGGACAATGACAAATAAAATGTGACACTATAAGCAGGATTAGGTCAGCGCAGTGTTGCTGCCAGAAGAGTGGCACATTAATTAGTGCTTTTTGAGCATCGCGGGACAAAATCTGTTTTCTGAACAGCAGCCATTGATCACAACCTTTTAGAGGGAATCCGACATTGATGTGTACATGCGTTTCAAGGAGAGGAAACAAAACAACTTTAGAGACACATTTTCATGTCATCTAAGCATCCATATCGAATTTCCTGACTTTTGAAAATGTGTTTGCAAAAGTTATTTGTAGCAAGTATATTCTTAAATCAACAGAATGTCTGAATGTACTTTTTCCTACAGATCAAATATTCTAGATCCATTTTTCAGCCTTATCACATCAGAAAGCACTTTTGCTCATCTGGGACACTTAATTCAACAATGTTTTAATGCATGTTTGACATATCCATTTTCATGCACGTTGTCATTCTATTATTCTTCCCCGAACAGCTGTGTGATCTTCGCAGTTCCTCCCTTTGTACTTACCAACATGGAATTTAAACATTCTCCGCCATAACTCTTCCTTTAATCTCACATAACAGCGATGACAAAAGACGCCCGAGAACGTACTGTATATTTTTGTAAGTAGCGTCTTTGTAGTTTTTCTGATGTCTGACTGTTCGGTTTGTGCGTCGCTCCTCCAACGTTAACACAGAGCATCAAATGCTTCTGTGAGAGTCTGCGGCCCACATTTGTTTACACGACTGAGGGAAAAACTCGCAGCAACAGAAACGTCTCTGGTGGCTCTGGAAATCAAAGTTCATCCCTCACTCATATCGGGGATGTGTGAGTGGCATTGCTATTAAGAAAATATATAATTTCATAGAAAATTATTTCCCAGGCTAGACAGTCGGCATCTGTTTCCCCAGGAGCGGCTGCATATTGTTCTGCATTTCAATATCAGAATACAAGCCATTAGACAAGGGCAATTGAGTGGAGTTGTCAAATTCAAGAAGATCTATGGTGGTGATGGAGACGGAGAATACATAGCGCTGTTCCCAAAAGACATAAAGGGAGGAGGTAATCTGTGTCCCGCTTTGCCCCTACACTTTATGCTATGGGAAAGATTTTATTTTATTCTCGGTGATAACGCAAAAGTACATTTAATATTACCTGAGTTTCAATATCTTTCTCTATAATCAATAACGAATGATACCAGGAGGTTTTCAGCAAAACTTTGCATTAAATTTTTAAAACAAAAACTGCTCTGTGGAGTGTTGCTCGGTGACCATATCTGAGTTGCTAGATTTTTGCAAGTGATGCAGAATACACTGGGGGAAGCCTGGAGATTGCATACACATTGTTATCATTAGAGAGATAACATGCAATCATTGTGGCTACATTATCAGGGGACTGCTGGCATGCATCTTTCGTGACAACATCACCAGTGCAATTCAGGTTGATTACTTTCCATTCACATTCTAATTGTGCACATTCAAAGATCCGTGCCGAAATGCGTCCGTGATGATAAAACTGAACATGATGAAGAGTTTAAACTGTGAACAACGGCTGATTGCGGCTTTGATTATTAAGCCTAATTGGATCATCCAATTCCCATGTCAGGCAGGAAAAAGATTACTTGTGGTGTAGTTTGAACACTTTCATATTTTATCGCCGACACCAGAGGTGCAAACCCTCTTCGGGCGACCTGATGTGATTCTGCAGAGAGCTTCTACTGTGTCAGACATATTTCTTTATAAAAAGCTATCTGTCCCACACCTTTCCCAGGGCTGTGCAGTCTGTCACCCAAACGGAGCGTGTCCATCTGTCCCTTCCCATTTACGCTCTGTTGTTCTCACCGCGGCTCAGCCCGTCATGTAACGCAGGGATGGTTGACAGCTGTTTGTTGATTCAATGCCACGGCTTATTTCCTCTGTCTGTTTGTTTTGATGTCAGCATTCAGCGGGATCAGCGGGTGAGTCAGCGTGCCTCTGTTTCAAGGCCCACTCCTGACATCAGGACACAGACACCACAAAGTTGTTGGTCCTTTTGCCGCCGTGTTTGACCAATTGGAGTTCACAGTGATCAGACGGTCTTACGGGACTGCCTGTATGAATTTATCATCAGGGTGATCAAAATCACTTCGAACATGCAGGTTGAGAAAGTTAAATAGTGCTAAGAGGATTTGTTAAATTTATACAGCATCAAAAAAAGGTTGTGCATGTGGGCACATCTGGAACATCTATTTTCAAATGTCTGTCAAGTGCTAAATGCAAGCATACTCACAGTGTCAATGCTAACATGCTGATGTTTAGCAGGTATAATGTTTACCAAATACATCATGCTAATAAAACTAAATACTAAACGTAGCTGAGGCTGATGGGATGTTGTTAGTTTTGCACGTACTTGACCATAAACCAATGTATTGGAAAATTAAAAATTTGAGTTGATTGCATTAGATGCAAAGTCAGGATACCATCGAAGTTTGTTATGATTCATCCTCTGGAGACCCTGAATGTCTATCCAAAATGTAATCCAATAGAGATTTGGTCCTCTTGTGTTTTACTAGTTTACTTTCAGTGCATTTTCAGTCTCTAACTCCAGTGTTTTTGGTCTTGTCTATTTGTTCACGCATTGCTTCAGTGGCTGGAGGTGTGGTCTGCAGGTGCAGGGGTCCTCTCCCTTCTCACAGCTGTCCCTCATTCCCCCTAACGACCGGTAGCTTTTAAAGCTCTCTGGTTCCACCTGGTAGCTGCCGGATCTTCCCCTCACTTTCTTCCCTCATGCACTACGTATGTTCCTACTGGTTTCTTGTGCTCTGTGTTGTATGTGATTCTCCAGTGTTTGTAGTGTCCCCTTTGTTCTCCAGTGCCCAGTCCTCACCTTCACCGTCATGTCTCCGCCATCCAGCCTCAGCTGAAGCAGCTCCTCACCACTTCTATTAGTTGGTCACCTTTTTGTCTTTTTCTGTAAGTCCTGGAGCTTTTTGTGTTAAATAAATCATTTTTTCTCAGCCCCCCTCATCTGTGTGTTGCTCTTGGGTCCAGCAAAAACCTGAATTCGTGACACATTTGAGTCCAATCCAACAGTGTCCTGCTGTTGGCACTAGAAATAACATCAGGGGATCATGAGCATCCACAGGATTCACATCTGCATTTTGCGCCAATGAGTGAAAACTTTGACCTGCTGGTTGTGTTAGATGCAAAGTCAGGTGATCACTAAGTTAAGATTCATCCTCTGGGGACCATGAGTGTGAGTGGTAAATTTCATGGCAATCCATCCAATAATTGTTGAGACATTTCAGTCTGTGATGAACTGACTGACCAACCTTTCCAACAATGGAGCCAAGCAGGACTGAAAGCAGCTTCATTCATGTTCACTGTTATGATATTTGAAAGATGAATAAATGAAATGAACTATTTTGCCCCTTTGCAGCGACAGAGTTGCTTTCTATGCTTACTTTGAACTTTTGGTAGTTTTCTTCCACATCTTTCATTCTGTTATGCTCAGCTTTTAATTGTATAAGTCATCTCTGACATCAAGGACTTACAGAGCTCCCAGATACATTTAAACATTTAAAAAGGTGGCGGCCCAAGGTAATATTTAAAACTGCATGCGACTAGATTTTTTATGACTGTTGTTCTCGCCGACGGATCTACAGTACATTTGCTGTCCACTTTATTAAGTACACACACTCATTTATACAAACAGCTTGCATCTCCAGACAGTGACTCATACTGTATATAAATAATGCATGAGTGTAAAGCATGCAAACAGTGCTGAGAGATTCAGTAACTCTTTTGGCTAAATGGTAGAATGGGCAGGATGTGATCCAAGCAACTTTGAATGGGGTGTGATGTTTGATCCCAGACGTGCTAATTCCAATATAAACACATTCACTATTCTGGGAAGTTCGCTCGCTACAGTGGCTTCAGTTTAGTCAGAATGGTGCCACGAGCGAGCAAACAAACAGAAAAAGCTTCCAGTCGGTGACAGGTTTGTGGACAAAAAAGCCTCGTTGCCGGGAGAGGTCACAGTAGAGCGACAAGATTTGTTCGAGCTGACAGATGGCCCACGAAAATGCAAGTAACAGCTCAGTAGCACAGAGATGTACAGGAGGGCGTCTTATAGCAGACAACTAGTCAAATCTGAAAATGGATGGACCACAGCAGCAGCAGAGCCAGGTTCCACTCTGTCGCTCAGGCTGAATGAGAAGAAGCCATAGTTGGGGTGACATCAGCGCTGCACAGCGGGAAGCGTGGCCTCGTCCAAAGGGATCAAGGTTCGTGTTGCAACATGGTCACACACTGGAAAAAAGGCCCCTCCAAAAATAAGTAAAAAAAAAAAACAAAAAACAAAAAACAAGATATTTTTGCTTGTAATAAGTGAAAAAAAAATCTGCCAATGGAACAAGTGAAATTTGTTCCATTTTGTCTTGATTAGATTTCTTGAAATAAAACATTATTTTAAGCCTTACAAGATCTTGAAACTAGCTGGAAAAACTCATTCTTAGCTATATTTTAGTTGTATTGTGAAGTTTTAAGTTAAGTCTGTCAACTTGAAACACAGCAGCTAAAAACCTTACATGACATGTCAAAAAAAGCTTGTTTCATCTGAGATATGACTCAAAACAAGATGTTTTCAAGACTGTTTCACTTAACAAGACATTCAAGATGCACCGTCTAAAAACAAGCTACTATATCTTACTGAAATGTTATTCATCAGGTGATTATGTCTTATATTAAGTGTGATGAGATATTTTGACTAGATATTAGAAAAATATACTTGGTAAGATTTTGAGTTTTTGCAGTGCAGTGACGATTTAGAGTGAATCTGTGAGGTCCATCCTGCACTGTGCAGGCTGCTGCAGCGCTTTTTCTTTTACTGCCAACTGAGCCTCATTCTAATGACACAGCGTACCTAAACATTTCTGACAAAATACGTCTTTTCGTGTCCACAGCCTACCCCCTTTTTTTTAGATGAATTCTTCCAGCGGTACAATGTGTCATATCATCTCAAGACAGTTCCAGAAACATGACAGTGTTGCCAGCTTGCTCCTCAGCTCTCAACCCAATAAACCACCTTTGGCACGGGGGGGGGGGGAATCTGAATGTTTCACAGCATGAATATTCAACAGAGCTGTTTGTGTATTTAGACAGAACCGGACTGTCAAGCTCAGATATATAGATGAGACTGTGCCTCAGTGTGATGAGTCAATCCCGCTGTAGTCCGATACAAAGCTTCAAAAGATGCCTCATAAACCCTGCACATTTTACAACATGTGCTGCACATATTGCATGTACAACAGGCTGAACTGTTTGCCTCTTTGGAAAAATTAATTGCAATATGATGAAACCCATTTATTCTGTATTTTCTGGCCATTAATCGGGCATATTTGTATTATTATTTGCGTATGGTTGAAAGAGATTTGGCCGGCCAGTTTGTTTTGTGTTTCATCAACAGGAAGAGCTTTAATTAAAAAGCTGTGGTTTGTGTGGCGACTATTTGCTGCAGAAAATGTAAATATTGCCAGAATGTCTCGCATTCGCTCGCATTAAATTCCACATCCTATCCTTTCTAGGAGTCAGGGAGCACATGTTTGGCATTCACAATGTTTATTTCAAATCAGAAACAGCGACGGGTCTGCTTTGATATCAAGCTGCTATTCACAGCTCGCTGAAGGCTTTTCCATGAATGCGATAATGACAGGTGTGACATGCGTGAGCTTATTGTTACAGGAAAGTTTGAATACCGCATAAATGGCATTTCTTCATTACACGGCACTGTCATCAATCTCTGTTATGACTACGTCCTCTGAGTCTCTTGTTGACAAATGAATTTCTTGAATAGGCCCAAATAAATTATTCTCTATATTGTTTGGGGGGGAGAAAGGGGTTGGGAGGGAGGAAACAGAATCTTTTGAACGCACCCTCGCATCTTGACAAAGGCACGGGAAAATTCAAGTGAACACGACTTGTCTTCCCCAATAAGCGCAGCTCGTCCATCTTAAGCGTTGAGGCCCTCGCGCTTCATGCGAGACGAAAAGTAGAGCCACTCCCTGACTAGCTGCACATCAGATTCATTGTGACTGACATCCACTGCATTTAGAGAAACATTCAATCAGTCATGTGGCGGCGATGTAGTGTTTGCACTTCCTTAATGCTGGGTTGTTAATGCTGTCTGTTATTTCACCGCGCGGGGGGAAAGAAGTCACATGTGATTGCAGCACGACAACAAACTCGTATTTTGCAAATGACTTCAGCTACATCATTAATTCGAATTTTATATTAGAGTCGATGACCAGACTTGCCTGGATGTTTTTTTTTTCTGTGTGGTGCTCAATCAAACTGCTTGATTACAGCCTGCAGACGTCACCATTCAGCTCTGTAAATGATCACATCAAATGTGTTTGTGCTGGTTTTTGCCAGTCGGAACAGACCTGCTGACTCTTAACTGTGTAAACTCTGGTTTCACCACACCAACTGCTTTGGGGTCTAATTTTGAATCCACACGTTTGACAGACTGAAAGAGAAACAAGATGACTTGGACCATAGACTGTTTAAAGTATGGACATAGTGTCCGTGACGTCACCCATAGGTTTCTGAAGAACAAAAATGAAGCAAATCGTAGTGCGCAGCCATCTTGGTAGCCTACCTCCGGTTACTCTAAATATGGACAAAGAGGTGGAGCGAGGGCGGAGCTGAGGCGGGTCCTATGGGCCGGCTGAATGAACGCTATTGGCTGAAAAAAGCCGCTTTATTCGAAATAATCAAACTAGCTACGGTTAACCAGCTAGGTTAAATGCTAAATATCGTTGCTAGCCGGCTAACCCAAGTCAAATACACCACGAACGTGACCACTCCGTCAAACTCAGTGACTAGAATTAGCCGGGGTGACGCCCTTTAGACCATCAGTGGCTAGTTGTCAATCGAAGTGGCGCCACTTAGATTGACAGCTATGAATTGTGCATAATGATGTATTTTGTATATTTTAAACAAACGCCTTATAAAAAAATTCGCCCCCCCCCCAGAGTTGTCATGGAGTAGAAAAACAGCTTATGAGACTAGAGCCATGTTTTGAACCAGGCTGTAAATATGTTTTTTTTCTGTCGTAAAATCGGACATCTTAACATGGGGGTCAAATGTAATTGACTCCCTTCTGTGGCCTGCTCTAGCAGTTATTCGAGGAACTGCAGCTTTTTTGCACTTCCGCATTGGCTTCATTTTTCAGCGCCGGAGGTTGCCGCTTGACTTGGACACTTACCTGTGGATGGATTTGCTACTGTGTCCCTCTCCTCAGATGCAAAGCTGTCCATCCTGTCCTGGTCTCATTGCCAGAGCAGAGTCCTACACCAGCAATGTTGGTTGGCCTCTGTTTTTCCTATTCTTCTTTATTACATATTTGATTCGTGCTAATATGTTTAACTAATTTCATTCACCAATGACTAACTTTTGTGAGTTATTTTAGGTGTAGTTCAGCAGTGTGAGGCTACTTCTGTGCCAAATAAGCCAGCCTTCTCTCTGTCCTCATACTTCCCACATCATCTCTTTCAATGCTCACCATTGCAAATTTTGCCATTTATAAAATAGCTCTTATTTCTTATCCTCTGTGTTGCTTGTCTTGCAGGAAAGCTGCACCACCCCTGCTCCCGACTTCGAGCCACTGTGGCAGGCTCGACCGCCCTCCTGCAGAGCGCTCAGCCAAGATCCGCTCCAGCCTTGGACCATGTTGGCTGTAGAGTTTGCATTTGGATAAGTCCGCCTCAAAACTTCTCTGTGTGTGTATGCATAGTGAAGCATCCTCTAGTTGACTTGTGTTCCTTGTTTTTTTTTTTTTTTTGCTGTATTTTTATTTAAATAAATGCTAGATTGCTCATCTTGTTTTGTTCGGTATTTCAGTTTTTTAAGGGGGCTGGAGCTCAAGTGGGATGCATTTCAAGGTAATCTTCTATTCTGACTAATATTCTGTTTACTGAATTACTGCGCAGTAGGTAAAGAGACATTACTGAGATGAAGCGATATGCAGCCATTTTATGGGCACTGTTTTGCAGAAGCGCACCTTATATAATTGGAAAAAGAAAAAAAAAAAAGCTTCTGTTTTCCAGCTTCCTCCTCCAACGTTTTAAATCATCCTCTCTGTGAAGAGATAGGTCAGTTGCAGCAGATGAAGGCCTCTTTAGTGCAGCCAAAAAAGATTGCTTTGATTCCACTCCTCTCACAAATGGGGAGGGATCTTTTGGATCCACCAACACTGCTGTGGACAGTGTCTGAAAACATATTGAGCTCAGACCCTTTTCATCCCAAAGTGGTGCAGAGAAGGCTATAACTGGGCAGATGGAAAGAGAAACTGAACAAATGGAAGCAGATACATAGCTGAAGGAAAGGTTAAAAAAAAGTCCTTCAGTTTTTAATGGAATCCATTCTCTGTGGTACTGAAATATGTATTCTTTGCATGCTACAAATAACCACTTTTTTCATCTTTACCACGCAGAATATTGGACATATATAGTGGAAAGTGCTGCCTTAATGAAGTCTTTACTTGTCCTTATGCTTCAAAGACATTTGATTTCCTGTCTCTTTAAATCTGTCCCCAGCAGGTTTTGTTTCTTGCAATATTAATATGGATTTTACTAATGTTCTCTCTGTCACTCAGCTCATATAGGCTCCTGTATCCTGGTGCTGTGTCCTTGCGAGCACAAAGTGTAAGTTATTCTGTGGCCTGTGATGTTCTCTCAGTACTTTATGTTAACAACACAAGTGTCTTCATATCTTTTAACGTTCATTTATGTTTAAACCTGGAGAAATGGCTTCACAACCAACACATCAGCGACTCTGCATACGATTGGTTGTGCAAAATTCATGCTAATGACATTCAAGCCAGTGCAGGGCAGGACAAAATGTGCGTGGCTTGCTTTAAAGTGCAACATGAGCATGTGAGACATGAGCCAATAATGCACTTGTGGGAGAGGGGTATGTTAAACTTTTATAAAAGGAAGAAGGGATATGAGACCGAAAAGCTGGTTTTCTGAAATATAACCTATGAGGAATGCAGTTGGAGGTTAACATGGAATGTGTCATGCCGAGCACAGGGACGCGTGTGTGGGGGGAGCAAAAAGCAATAGAAAAACATCCCATCACATGGGGACGGAAATAGTTTGAAAAATATTGTAGTAACCTGCGATGACACCAGTTTTATGAGTACATATGCTTCTTTGTAACCGACCTGTCATGGTGACAGTCCCGGTCTGCCGAGGGCTGAGGATGCAGGTTGGGATTCAGCCACGCAAACACAAAACTGTCCATCGTACAGAGTGTCAAGGCTGAAGAGGGAGGGAGTCTCAGGAGGGCGGCATGTTTAGGATGGGATGAGAAAGGGGCCACTGTCTGAGCTATACTTTGTTTTGAGCTGCAAGTGTGGCAATGCTCTTGGGTTGGTCAGCACAATATTTAAAGTGCCAGAAAGCGGCAGTGTGACGCAGCACTACCATAGTTCAACAGTCAGTTCAGAGGTGTTTTCTCAACTTAATACTCTGCTAAACATTTGGAATATACTGGGGAATATACAGCGCAGTCAGCCAGCAGAGAGTGAAGGTGTTGTTCCAAGAGAATGTCAAGGAGAATGTCAAGGAATGTCAACTTTTGCAACATCTCTGCAGATACACACTGCAAGGAATGAATATCTATTTGTATATTAGTAATAGCAGGAGTAAAGACCCACATGCCCTACAGCCCAAAGAAATGTGTTCCTTTCTGCAATAAATGAACCATTAACATGTTATTCAGTGCCAGCTTTTGGAATAACAGCATGTACTTTAAAACATTTCACTCAGAGCACATTTAACTTGCGTCTATTTAAGATAATCTATGTAGGCTTAAGCAGTTCTCTTCTATTATTGCTGAACGTTTGCAAGTTGTATTGATTCACTTCCCAGCCTGGGGAAAAAAAAAACCTCAGTTTTTATGTGATTAAAATACCATATAATCCTATAATTTCACCTGGTCATTGCCGACGTAAACAAATTAATGAAATGTAGGACATGATATGCTAAGCACAATTTGTAGCCACTGGCCGTTGTTGTGCATGAAGAACAAAGAGCGGCATGATGCACATATTGATTTTGCTGTAAAGCTACACACTCAGAGGGAGTATTCAAACAAAAAGGTCAAGAAAAATGAGATGGAACTTTCTTATTATAATACTGACATTCCCCATTACGTTCAGAATCATGAACTGAATCCTTAGTCACCGCGAGTCCCCGGAGAGTAATGCAACACTTTCAGTTCATAAGTGCGTGTTGCTCAAGGACACTTCATCCCGCTTATGTGTAAATTGAAGTATTTATTATAGCTACAATTACAATACCAGATATTACAGTATGTCAGGTAGAGAACTCAAACTGGACAGGTATGGAAAAAAAATTCTTATACGGCAGAAGAAGGGAAAAGGATTATTGGTGCCTGCTTAGTGAGACTCCTTCTTGGAATATAAATACAGAAAAGTCTCTTCCCTTGATGAGGATAATTATACTGCTTTTTCTTCAATCAGCTTTCCAGCTCAGCATGGGACCCAGGTGCCTAACTTGGATACATTTTTCATAGGCTTTCAACAGCATTCGGTTCCAGACAGTAGGAGACTGGCATAAGATACTTATTTAGCCCAAATAAACAGCATCACTGTGCACAACCCAACCGGAGGACACGGCACCCAATGTGCTGCAGCTCTCTGATATTGTTTTCCCGAAGCCACAAGATCCTCCACTCAAACCATTATGTGCCATGGCAACTCGTCTGTTTGCTTCATCTGCGATCCTTTTTTGCTTCCTTCTTCCCTCTCTCTGCTGCTCTATTGTTCAACAAGTTGTCAAATTACCTCAGGAAAGAGTGAGCTTAGGCACTACCACACCGCCGCTGCAGCCAAACAGAAGAGTGAAAGAAATCACCTTAAAACACTTAAACTCTCTCTGGCGCTGCCATCAGTGCAAATGCAAATCTTTTAAAAATTGGCAAAAGCATATTGTCTGTTCCCCCTCTTGACAGTTGTTAACCAGGGCAGAGAGTTAAAGTAATTTCAGTTATTCATTGAGCTGAGTTCTTCATCTTACAATAGCATCATTAGTTTATTATTAATACAACCTTGACTCCAAAATGGTTGGTTTGCTTTTTAGAACATAAATACAAACAGTTTTACGAAGTGTTCCTCAGCCCATCTAGTAACATCCTTTATACAATCATGTGTTTGACAGTGTGTTGAACCTCTCTCCATCCTCACTTGTGAACGACTGAGCCTATCCAGGATGAACCTTTCATACCAAATCATGATACTATCACCTGTTACCAATAAACCTGTTTACCTGTGGAATGATCCAAACAGGTGTTTTTGGATCAGTCCACAACTTTCATTCTTTTGTTGCTCCTGTCCCAACTTGTTTAAAACATGTTGCTGCCATCAAATTCAGAATAAGCAGATATTTACAAAATTCAATAAAACATGAAATATATTGTCTTTGTAGTGTTTTCAATTGAGTATATGTTGAATTGTATTTGCTCTTTTCTGTTTCCCAACTTTTTTTGGAAACAGAGTTGTATGTGTAACCAAGTGAGACACTTCTAACGTCACACCAGTTAGTCCTAACAGCCATATTGTGGGATCCATTATTAAAGTTGAAATACTGTACTGTAAGTTTGAAATATTGAGTTTGCTGATGTAGACTGTTGAAACAATCCTGAAATACAAGATAGCGAAATAGTGATGTAAGTTAGGCCTCCGCTGTAGCCTGTTCCACTTCAGATGTGGCTCAACTGCTCTGTACTTGGTAGCTTTTATTATTAACAGTAAACAACAACCAGTGCTGCTCTTTTGCTTTTCCACTTTCACTAAAACGACAAAATCAAATCGTCTCCACGTTCTAAAAATATCCATTTGTGCGGTGGCCCTGAGAGCTCAATGCAAGCAAACTGAGAAAACATCTTCATCAAATTGAAAACACATACACATTTAGAAAAACGCTGCAAAAACACGTAAACACAGAAAACATGAGCAAATACAGAAATGCTGCAATAACATCTTCCAACACCACTTACAAGTAGCCAACTTCAGCAGCGTCAGGAGTCACAGACATGGCAACCACAAGCGTGTCCCAGCTGTGCATCTCACTTTTTACTGTCCTTTTGGAAACGGCCTGCATGTTTCTGTATTAATTTGTGTTTTCTCTATTTTGCATTTTTTTATAAATGCTGCACGTGTTTTGTTTTCTTACATTGAAGTGCATTGAGCTCTCAGGGCTTTTTACTCCCATTCATATGATGAAGAAGAAAAAGGTAATTAGCCTACAACTCATCACAAAGGTTTAGATTTAATAGGCAATTTAGTATTACAGCTTGGTCAAATGTAGATTATTTATACAATGCATGCTCAGGGTTTAAGGATTGAATTCATATTGGATAATAGCGACTTTTAAAAAATACACAGTGGGTAAAAAGAATTACACACTAATTGTCTATATACACTTTGCACCTCACATTAAAACTGTGGTCTTCAAAACTTGCAAGTTTCTCCTTCAGTTTTCATTTACTCATCCACACGAGTCACGTGTCTTATATAGAGCACATGCTCCATACACTCACATGCCATCCTCATTGCCAAATACTATTTGTGGGCTGTTTAATTTCCTTGTAACATAAAAAAAAATGAAATGGAAAAACGGTTTATCAGATCACTGCACACAATTGCTCTCATTTGTTTTGACATTATTCCTTGTACTATGTATAGAATTGAGAGTGTTGCCATAATGTGTTGCCATGTGGGAAGAGTCATGGAGCCAGGGGCTAACAGCCGAGCCAGTCAAAGCCAAAGTCAGAGCCATGTGCGCCCTTCACACGCACCCTCAATACACACATCAGCAAAGCCTACAGTACATTTTCAGCCACTGACTTTCATTGCAAATGACTGTTCACTGAATGTTTCCAGGCTAAGTACATTCCTCACAGAAAAAGGAGGGTTTATACCATGTATTTTACAGATTTATTAAACGTAATGAAAGCTGTGATCTATACGCTCATCATTCCCTCCTTATTTTTGCCTGAGAAGCAGGTTTTAGCCCATAAATTTGATTCTATATACAGTAGCCTGTGCCTATGGTGCATGAAGAGGAGGGTTTACTCCTACAGGGACCGGCCTTTGGCAGCCTCACTAATGGGATATGGTCCACAGCCCCACCTGTTCCAATGAATTTCTCTCCTCGGATCAGCTCGACAGCGTCACGTGAGCGGCCGCAATAGGGAGGTAATGGGGAGGTAGTGGTTTGAGAGACAGCGACGATCATCCCTGATTTCACAGATATTATTCCAGCAGCCATTTAAAAATCAAACATCACCACTACTCTATCCGGGGGGAGGGAGCAAGAAGTTGAAAAATGACAAAAGGCTTCAAGGACAAGAACCAAGCAAAAGAGCCCTGACAGCCCAACTTGTCGTGGCTTTCCAGAGGATGCGGCAGTGTCAAATATGATTATTTTGTTTGACCGCAACAGAGTGACAGTGTGGAAAATTCCTCTGGCGATTCTATTCCAGAAGGGTATCTCCGCACATTAAGTAACCTATATTATGTATAAACAGTGTTTGACAGGGAATTTTTTACGACAACAAAATGGAAGGGGGAATAGTTGCACGCATGCGAGAGCCAAGTCAGGCCTGCAGTGCGGCTCTCGCCCCTGCCTGCCGCTCATTTGAAATATAGATCATTTTTATTTCACCACTTGCCCTACTTGTCTTTTCAAATACATGGTTTAGTGCAAATCCATCTTGATTATTGTCATATGCCGAGCGGAGTGTGGACAGAGTGAAACATGGTCATGCACCAGCTAACATGTTTTAAGAAGAAAATTTTGTTTCATCGGCATTCGCGCCCTCCGTGTGCTGTAAATCAACGCAAAGTGAAAATGTGCTCTTTTGAGCAATGGTATTGCCGACCGTAGCGACAAGCAGGATATAATCTAGAGAATGGGATCATTAAAATATGCATTAATATTGAAAGCGACTGTCAATCTAGTCCTGTCTTATCCTTCACCATATTTATCGTCTTCTTACCTAATCACTCTACATTTATGGCTCCTTTCATTCATTCGCACATTGATTTTGTGTGTGCGTGTGTGTTTGTGTTTGTGCATGTGTGCGTGTGTGTGTGTTACCCCGGGGTGCTTGTTCGCTAATAGAGTTCTTTAGTCACAGATCTGTGTGACAGGTGGCCCTGCTGGCCTCTAGTGTGTGCTCAGTACAAGTGCTCTCCTGGGTGAGAAGCTGTCACATCCACTTACACAAGGGAACAATTCCTCAGTCCCCCCTCTTTTCTTTAAACACCACTACCTTCCACCTTCTTCCAAAAACAGACCCCTTCTACAGTTGCACCATTTCAAATTCACAATTCAACCCAGCGGCATGCAAGCACATACAGCATAGCCTACTGTGTGCACAAATATCCCCAACAAAATATCAATACGCTGTAAAGTTCATTGGGGAGTCTTCTACTGGAGAGTATTGAAATTTGCTGAAAAATAACTGGCACAGATTCAGGTCTCCATGCTGGTGCCTGGAGGATATTTTGCCTTTCACTTTTGACCATAAACACACACACACACACACACACACACACACACACACACACCAAGGAGCCTACAGTGCACTATATGTTGTGAAGACCTTTTTGTGTTAAGGTCTATACCACGAGAGCTGTCTCAGCAGGGAAAAGTTATTTTTCTGCGCATTATGCTTGGCAGTTGAACCATGCGGGGAGGAAAATGTCATTTTTGTTCTGCATCAACTATATGTCACCATAGGGAAATATTCATCCTATGCATGCTCACTGTAGGCTACCAATTATGCAGTTTGAACTCAGGCATAAAGGAGAAAAGAGGCGTCTGAATTTATGAGTAACCGCCGCCCGACACTTTGTTACACGATTAAACAAAAGAAGAATATCGCCGACAGTCGGATTAGAAGATTGATATGAATCTCACGTCTATATGTTACAGTTGATATGAAGCTACCACTGGCAGCTTGTTAGTTTAGCTTAGCACAAAGACTGGAAACGAGGTAAGAGCTTGCTCGTCTCCATCTGCAGAAAAATTAACGTTGATTTTTTTTTAATCTGCACAGAAGCGTGTGCAAGTGCAAAAATAACGTGTGGATTATGGAAATTTATGTTGCCAGACAATTTCTTGGCTGGGAGCAGTAACTTCAGACAACAACAAGACTGCAGGAAGTTACTGGGTCACCTCCCATAACACCACAGTGTGTTGTTGTAGGTGGATTTTGTTACCTGTGGGCAGAGCCAGGCGAGCTCTTTCCCCATGCGTCCAGTCTTTGTACTCAACTAAAACTAACAAGAAACTGGCTGAAGCCTCATATTTATCATACAGACATGAGAGCGGTATCGATCTTCTAATCTTACACTTGGCAAGATTGCGAATAAACGCATTACCCAAAAATGTAAAACTCTTCCTTTAATGCAGCCTGTGTCTTATTGACCACAGGGTGATGTTGCTGGTTTTCCCGAGTGGTAACATTAATTGGCTTGTAACAAACAGCCTTGGATGTAATATCTTGATGGCAAAAAAAAAAAAGTTGCTTTATTAAATTTTAATGCATTTCAGCTTAGCTACCCAACAACAACAACACCTGCTTGAAACCAACAGCCTGTTAGAGTTACACTGAACTGATGCTTATAAGATACCGTGCAACGTTTGAATGCACATATGGGGTCAAAGATTAAAACTCAATGTGTCATGCCACATCCACACCCATGCATTAAGCCATTAGAGTATTTGTGTGCAGACAGTGGCCGTCTGAAATAGCAGAGGCTGAGATTTTGACACGAGCGTAGTAATTTTATAAGCATGCTCTTTTTTTTTCCTTTTTTTTTTACTGAGCCATCATCCTGTTAATAGAGGGATAAAACTGGCATGAATGGCATCAGAAAGCTAGCAGGGAGCTCACACTGTGACAGTACATCCACCATTAAGTTATTATTATATAATGCCACTAGAGCTGTCACTCAGAATGTAAAGCTGTGTGGAATCTGTGGGTGGTGGAGGCCTCTGCGTTTCAAAGCACACTGGCTCCATCCAGAGGCACCGTGCTGCAACTGCATGCTTCTGAGAAACATCAGCAGGGTTATTCTTCTTCAGGCATCTTGTAGTGAGGATGGAGGAAAACACTTGAAAGGAAACATATTAAATTCTTCTTCATGTTGCACTCATTGATTGTGTTGATGATATATAAATAATATAAATGAAATACAGTTTGTTTTAAGATGAACTGTGTTTAAGACTTGATTTCCTCTTCTTGACACTGGAAACAATATCGCACAGGCAAACGATAATACAAATGCAGGTCTCGTATTTTTGTGGAAGTGGGTCTCCTGCTTCCTGACCTGGGGCTAAATCTATACTGTAAACAATGCATGCATACAGAAACCCTGCACTTCCTACACACTGGTTCAAAAACAACATGTTGTGAGAATATATGCACTTCATACATACTGCAGGCCATGTGTGTTATCATCTGACTGTTATATTTAGAGTGATAAAATAATAAAGTGTGAGAGAGATTCTGCTATTATTCATTTAGACAGCTAACTTGCTTTACAGAGCCTGTATCGTGTTAACTATTCATATTATGTTATATATTATATTTTTTCCCATTCATACACCTATTTATAATATTCCAGTTAAATATGGAGTTGGATTTTATTTCAAATGGGCATTTCAGTACTGTACTTCCATAAAGATGGGGGACTTTTTTAGAACAACAAATGGTTCAAATCGATGTAACAGAGGCCTTCATTTTGAGTCCTTAAGTATGGGTCCTGCGCTTCCCACAATGTAACTTGATAGTGTCTTTCATAAGACTTGCCCTGCCTGTCAATGCCTGGACCTTTTATCATGCAGGCAACAAAAATTGAACCATAGAAGAACTTACATAAATGTTGACTGTGTATTACAGCCTGTGATAAGTGAACAGGTCTTTGTGTGTAAAATTGATGGGATGTCCCTTTAACAAACAGATTTTATGTGGGCAGTTTTCTTACTCTTTATATTCCGCTTGCCTTTGGTGATTTCTTTTGATTCATCATGGACTTGATTGTCTGGGACCTGGTACATCTGTTGCCCCGTGGGCGGCTCATCCACAGCCTTTGGTCTGCCTCCGACCTGGCTGCTCTCTCTCCACCAGGCGGCTCTACATCCTGTCAACAAGGTGAGAGATTAGATGAGCAAGTGATATGCTTCTTCTTGCTGGCCCGGCGCCAACAGAGTTGTCTATTTTTGGAAAATGAAGAGGAATAAGATGTAACCAGGACTTGGGAGAGTGAATGAGCGTCCACCTAAGAGTGGATGGGAGCATAGAGTGCAGTGAAAAGGACGTGCTTGGCACTGAGGCTAAAGAAGCAATGTTCAATGGCACTCCACCAGAGGCTAATTTATTAGTGGAAGTACACTAACAAAAGGCTACATCAGTGAATGCATAGTGAATCAAAATATTTTATTTAATTGGAGGGAACAGGAGCTACTAGAAAAACCTCTTTTAGGGAGACTCAGTGGGGGATTTTATATTAAAACACACAAAAAAGAGGTTGTACAGTTAATGCAAAAAGCAACAAAATGCAGACAAAATCCTCCATCACTGAAAACACACTGTCCAAAGTGCATGACTGTATTTATTGTCCTACAACCTCTGCTCTGATTTTCATCTTTCCATTCGGCTTGAATCCTCCTTTTTCTGTGTAGCACTTTCCCCATTTTATTTTATCTTAACCAAAGTCAACTGACAGCATCATTAGGTGGAGCTCTGCAGAGTGTGAGGCTTGTGATTACGCTCTCAAACAACAAGTTGATGTTTTCTTAAGGGGGCCTTCCCTTCACCCCAGTGACCAGCCCGGCAGGATGGAGCAGAGAGGGTGGATGACACTAAAAGGTGCTTGGTGTTTCCTCTGTTTGCTGGCCTGGGTAATTTGAGAGCTAGTGTGACATTTCAGACTCAAGCAGGAATAAAGTGTTAAGAGTGTTTGGGGCATTGGCGTAGCGCTACCTCTCAACAGTAATAAGGACTCTCTTCCCTCTTAGCCTCTTAAAGACGTTTTGCACAATGACAAGTATAAAGTTTTCAGTTGTAACTTGCAGTCTGATTTGGGCAACACGCTGTAAAGTAAAATGAATTGTGATGCATGAATATTCTGTCGTATATATTGTTGATATCGAGTCAGCCAACGCTAAAGATTTTTTTTGGTGACTTATTGTGATTCGTTCCTTTGAATGATCATTACCTTTTGTTTCTGCATTGCACATTAGTCACAGTTATCTGTTCATGATTCATACGCTGACCTTGGCCTAAACAAGAGCATCTTGACATCTGGATCAATATTCGTAGTGAGGCAAGCTCTATAGCTCATCATAATAACGTATTGATCATATTGGATCGATACAGGAGTTGTCAGTGGAAGTCTTGGTGGATTTCTCTCCCTTCTACAATAAGTGTAGCACTAATGTTGTTGGGATTTTTTTTTTTTGCCCATCAGTGATAAATAGCAGGAATGCAAACTGATGGTTGTGCTATTGAGACATCCAGATATCTCGCTCTGAGTTCAACCGTATTACCGAGACGGTTAAATCTCTTCACTTGCTGCACTGACAGCAGATTGTCAACTCAAACCGAACCCAACGGACTAACACCTTGTAGAAGAGTTGGCTTATAATCAAAAATTCAGTTTGAATGCTTTCCCCTCGTAAATATTTTCTTTTCCCTCTAATGCTGATGCTAGAAGACATCCTATTTCCTTAGCTCTGGGAGTTGAGGCTGATGGTTTGCAGCATCTGCAGTAGGCTCCTGTGGGTTTCAACCTGACAGCTTGTCTCCATGAAGGCTTCGTAATGAGAAAGAGTGTGTTCATTCTGTCTACATGTGTCAGAATGACACATACACAAGTGTTTTTGGGGGCTTATGTACGCTGCGTTTTTTTTTGCTTAAGCATTGCTTGACGAGTATAGCGACCAAAACAGCATTCAGCCATTTATCTACATCATCTGTTTGTCTAAGTTTGAAGTTATGATAAGCAGGTTTTATGGTATGTATGTGACAAACAGCAACTCCTGTGGGGGCTGTTTTCACAGGCCGCGTGTTGTGGTGACAAAACTGGTTCTAGGTTAAAGGTAAACGAAGCAATGATAGCCATTGCAGTGTATTTTTATACCTATGGAGACACAAGCCAATTTTGTTAATTCAAATAACTATTGACAGAAAACACTATACTGATTTAGAGTATTTTTACCTTATAATGCTGATATGTTGTTTGCAGTATATGCTCATCCAGCAAAACATGGAGCAACATAAGCATTCATCTGGAGCTATGTTTTATTCCAGCTGGTAAATTAAAATTCCATATTCACTGTCCTTTAATCTCTGTTTTGGTCTCCACTAGGGATGAGCGAGTACATCACTATCTGTATCTGTATCCGTATCTGTTTAACCATCTACATTATCTGTATCTGTATCCGTATTCGGAGTGGGCGGGGCCTAAACCGGAAGTGAGTGCAGAAATGGGTGAGGCTTAAAACTGTAAATTATTTTAAGTCTGAAATTGATATGGATTGATCAGAAGTCGCTAATCTACTGTATTAAAAGTCTATATACAGTATATCTCAATAATATTTATAATATTATTTTCATGAACTGCAGAGAGAAAGTGGCAGCGACGTGTCTGTGTAGGGAGGGGCGGGCGCTGTGTGTGACTGGCCAATCACAGAGCGCGAAGACAGTCAGTTCCACAATGAGGATTTTCCTTCAGCACGAGCACAGATATTGACGGATTTTACTCGTATCATAATCTTATTTGTCAAAAATGCTTTATCCGTAACGGATACTCGTCTGAAACGAGTATCCGGCTCATCCCTAGTCTCCACCCATTTTTGGTCTCCACCCACTCCTGAGGGAAATATCTGACTTTATATGTTCCCCATGTAGTCATCAACTTTGTCTGTCTGTCATTTGGTGCCAATGCAGCTGGAAATGAGGTCGATAAGAAAGGAGGAACTCTGAGTTATTATATTCTCATAATTTCCCTTTTATTTTTTATTTCATTTTAAAATGTTGGTTTCAATTCACTTTTATTTTCAGAGTGGGTTTTCTCATTCTAGTTTATTTTGTATTGTTTCAAAATGTTTAATTTTAATTTAGTTTATTAGCTTTATTATTATTATACTTGTTGCTGTTATTACTTTGGGTGTGTAAAGTCTAGTTTTTATTTGTATTTCATCTAAAATGTTTGTTCGTAATTTAGTTTTAGGGAGTGAACTATAATAATCTTGGTGGGACTGAACCTAAACAGTAAAGCTAGAGATCATAACTCTCTGTGGACTCATTATCCCGACCACTTCCACAATACAAGTAGTCATGTGATCTTTTGTCAATATAAACATACTGATAATTAATGTTTAATTAATTGTTTATGAAAACTTATATTGTTACATAAAGGTACTGGGAGCACTCAACACACTGAGTTTTTAATCCTATCTCCATTTTCTTTTAGTGAGATGAATATCTTTATCTGACAAGACATCATAATGAAAGTCATTTGTGAGCGAGGCTATGCACAGCAGGATGTCAGCGTCGGGAGACGTATCCATATATACTTTACTATACTGTATCCAAGTGGTCTAATTACGACACCTACGAATTGTGGAGCTGATGTTGAATATCAATTTGAATCCAGCAGTGCTGTGTACTGGAGGCAGATGAAAATCCAACCTAATCAAAGACACTGGGCAGGCACAGACATTGAAAGCCCTCCCTCATGTGTTTTTCAACCCCCGTCTAGCCATTATTAATACATCAAACCTGACGGTCCAAGAAAAAAAAAAAAAACTAGAAAAGTGCCTTTTTATTTTCACTGTGCTTCAACATGGATTTCAGAATGAGCACGGCCTTGAGGCTGCTTTGCAATAAAGGCTGAGACTTTGTGGCAGTGTTCACTCAGCGGCTGCTCCATGTCCTACGTTGGCCTGACGGGCAGAAAGCCTTTTAATTAGTCAGCACTCTCAAAGAGAACAGGTTGTTGCTCACTGTTATACTTAACCTCTTCGAGCCTGATTGACCCATCAGTGAACCCGTCATGTATGCAACAAAGCATTGCACTATTACACACTATAAACACGTTTTAATGAAGACCTGTCGGGAAGCCTGTGTTAACTCATGCACAAGTTATATTTGATGTAATAGTGCAAAAATCAAACTAGTCTTTGGTTATTATATCTCCCAGGACAGCTTCAGTCAGGTATTGGACTAATTGCATTGTGATTTATTTATTTATTTTATGAAGACCAAAGTTTTTTTTTTTATCTACGTACCTTACTAAAGCTTTTTAAGGGAAGATGAACTAGCAAAATCAAGGTTCAAGAGATTAAGCTCCAAAGTTCTGCAGCAGTAATTGCTTGAACATTTCTACTTCATACTTTCACTTCAGAAGGAAATATTGTACTTTTTACTCCACTATGTTTATTTGACAGCTTAAGTTACTCATGGTTTTTGATGTGATGGTTTGCTTTCACCTGTCTCCCAAAAGTTCGTCTTCATACCTTGTGTCAGATGGTTCAGCCTGTTTCTCCGGTGTTAAGTCTTCATGTTCTCTTAGAGTTTTGGGATTTTTGTTTTGTTTCCCTGGACCTTGCTTGTTCGTGGATTTTTAAGTCTTGCCTGCTCCTATTTGGATTGTTTCCCTGTTGCCTTTTTGAGCCTTGCCTTTTGTGCATTGCCTTTTTTGTTAGTAAATCACTAAACTGCCTGCCGTCCACTCCCTGGCCTTCCTGCTGCCTTGCTTCATGGACCACTGCAGCATAGGTAACTTTTTAAACTTTTTTTTCTTGAGAATATTTATAAAAAGGCTAAAAAGCCTGTTTAGCCCTGAGTTTTGTCTTGCCAGTTTGGAGGTGGGAGGAGTTGAGTTGAGATGAGCTGTGGAGTGAACACCTGAGCTGATTGTTAACCTGGCACACCTGGACCTGTGCACCAGGGTAGTTTTCAAAAGTCTCTCAGACACTCAACTCTCTTTGCCTCCTGCCTGCAGCAGACACATGCACTCATGCACTCGCTCTCACCACTGACCTGACTGATTACACACACCATTGTTAATATTTTCACTCTTCAGTTATTTTGATTTCTCAGCAAATAATCTGTTAATTGGTCCTCATTGTGTGTGTCTCCCTTTCATTGCCATGGCCATGCTGCCCGGTTCGTGACAATTGTCTATGAGTTGTTAGTTCCACTAAAAAGAGATTATCCTCACAAACTTCTCACATGGTGTTCTTTAGATAACTGTTAGAGGCCCAAAGAAGTGAAGCTCCCCGTATTTCACAAAACGCAAAGCTTAGAGAAAAGTCTGAAAAATGAATCTAAGTATATGTAACAGAACTTTGTTTTGTCTTCATTCTTGCCACATGATCAAACCACAACCTATTGTGACATTTTGAAAGGGCCCTGACCCCGAGGTTGGGAAACACTGGACTAAAGTGTAACGGGGTCTTTGCCTGTAAAGGAGTATTTTTACTTTGAGATATTGTGACAAAAGATCTAAATACTCCACTGCTCTTCAGACAGTTGGGATTTTTTTTTTAATGAAGAAAGCTCCATCACGCTCTACTGCTCCAAACAGATATTTGTTGCTTAGGACATATGACATTTACTATCTTAGAAAATAAACATCCATCACAGAAAATGTTAAACTAGAAGGTTAGAAGCTCAAATTCCTCTGTAACAAGAGGCCGGATGTTCGATGATGCTGTCTGTCTGGAAACTACAGTATCAGGATTTACTCACACTGGTCCTCCCATAACACAGAACAATTTGTTCCCCTCTAATGCGCTCGCTCTCAGCTGAAATCAAAAAAGCAAAGATGCAGACAGAATCACTCAACAGCGCTTGGTTGCTGAGAAAGCAAGATATTTATGGTCTTTGCTCACTGGGCGGTAGATCACATACTGATCTTGAGAGAACAGGGACGAGAGCGGTGAGGCTGTTTTTTTTCCAGGAAGAGGAAGAGCAGCCAAATGGCGCTCTCAGTTCACAAGTGGGGTGAAATGAAGACTTGAAATACTGAGGTCGGCAGGTCATCCTTCAGTTTTAAATGACCCCGCGATACAAGTCTGTCTGACGGAGTATGAAATACTTAGAGTGCCACAACGCGTGTTTGTCACATCTGGTAGAATATGCAGCACAGGAGTGAAACTCAATGTGAAAGTGCATGTGCGTCTGACTTCTGCTATTTTTGGGGACACACGCCAGATTCAAGACCAGTTAATTGGGTACAAAAGTCATGTTCCTAGTTTGGAAAATGCAGATTTTCGGGTCAGTGGTTAAGGTCAGAAGATAAGAGTTAGGTTAAAGTCATGATAAGGGTTAGGTGTGTGTGTGTGTTAGAGGGAACATACAATTGCTTGTTTGACATTTTCCAACTGAGCGATCACACTGAAGTGTCGCTGTATACATATTTTTTTCTCTATAACAGTATTAGCAATGGAAAATTCTTATCAAGCCTGTGAATCTCTTTGAAGTCAAAATGAATGAGTGAGACAGAAACAGACCGAGAGAGGGAGAGAAACAGAGAGAGAAAGGTCTTAAAATTAAATCCCCAGCAGGTGATGAGAACTTCTGCTGAAGATGATGCGATTTTCCCATAAAGGCCCCTCATGACATGAGCTATTGTCACATGACAGGAGTGTGGAGTGTTATCCTGGCCGAGCAATATCAGCTGAATAGCAGTCGATAATCCATATAATATTTGATACTTTGAAATTAATTTTCCTCAGTTGCAATTAGTTTTGTCTCCCTTTATTTTGCAGTCCCTTAAATTATACAGCTTAATTCCAGCAGGGACATTTTATGTAATTTTAGCATCAAGCTAAAACATTTTCTGTGCTGCATGTCAGGAAGACTACAAGACTACAATCCAGGCACTGGACAGAGAACAATATTATCTGTCCTGTGAGTCCCCTAAGCCGTCCATAGTTGCATCTGTGCAAAGTTATTAGGTTAAGCTTCCACAAACTTATGGAGGCTGCCAAAAACAAAGGGTACAATGGTCACACTGTTCCCCATCCACTTATAATTAAAGGAGCAGATAATGGCAGGATGGTTCAGGACCAGGTGTCTCCACTAGGGGGGGAACTCCCTGGTTCTGTGGTGAAGTCGAGGAAGGTAAAATTGGATGCTCCAGCTCAACTACAACCACACACTTCTTATACATGGTAGCACTTTCACACAGGCACATAATGGTGCTTGTTATGTTGCTGACCCTGAAAGCAAATGCCTCCATTTTTAGATATCATTTGTTTAGGCGTGTTAAAAAAAAACAACAACAAACAACAGATCTTTTTTTTCGAGGTAAAAACATACATTCGATTATTTAAAGAAAGGACACAGGTTTTCAGCTTTACATTTCAACCACAGTAATGATGCCTCTTTTTTTTTTTTTTTTTTGCTGAAGTTAGCCTGAGTAGAAAAGCTCAGTATACTCTCTGGATGATTGAATAGGAGTAATGAAGCTTACATGGAATGTGCCCTCACCCCACAGCAGAAAACATTGGGATCTCGTCAAGTTGTTTTTGTCCAACAGCACTATAATCTCAAGGTCTTTTCGAGTGCTTCTGAGAGACAGACAGGGAGAAACGGAGAGAGTAAGGGAGAGTGAAATAAAGATAAGTGTGCTTGTGCGTGTGTGTGTTTATCCAACCGTAGTATTTGCACAGACTGCCAGCTACTGGAACTAATTACATTCTGGTCAGTCGACTCATGGAAAAAGAGAAAAAGTTTTATTATTTTATTGATATACAAAAAAGGAGTATATGCTGTTAATGTTTAGCATTTTAGCGCCTGATGTCATCGCAAACACTTCAGGTTGCTCGCAAGGAGATTTGACTATAACAAAATCTCACCCCAAAAGAAAGCTGGAGTCGGGGTCTCGAGGTGGAGCTTATTAAATACTGTAGGAGCAGCAGCGTGAAGCAGTAATGCCTGCAGCTTGAAATTTATAGGCTGAAAAAAAACATTGAGGTATGCATACACTGTGAGTTGAGGTGATCATACTCACAAAAGGTCACAAATTGTATTACAGCTTCTAATAAATATTTATAATAAAACAATGCTTGGACTAATTAATGATCTGTTGCCTCTCTATCATGTAAGAGGAACTTTTTGTTGTTGCATTTCCTTTCCTGATGCTTAATGTAATAATGGATGTAGCTGAAGGAATTGTAGTTCAAAATGTCCATATTTTTGTGGTTTGATGGGGAAAACATATTCAATTTCATGCTTAACTTTAGTTAGTCAGTAGCCTAATGTTTTAAGTTGTTGAAGTGATATTAGAGAGAGTGATGAATTACATCTGCTGTTAAACTTTTGCATCTGTCTTTAAACTGTTTTCACTCGTCCCCACATGCTTTTATTTTAACACAAAACTTGAAATTATTATAGTTGTAATACACAAAGTGGTTATATTGGACCTAGCGCTACACTACTTTCAGACAGAGGACCCCTCTGACCTGCTACTGGCTTTGGCATTTTGATATTGATTGTAGCTTGAAATCAGCCTGTAGACGTGACGTGAAACTGAACATACGTTGGGTTGCAGTCAGAAGTCCCGAATGAGAAAAACAAACATCCCCCCAAGTTCAATTATTGTGTCATGTCAGGGCTCAAACAGAATAATAAATACTGTAACTCTAGTTTTATGATCAAAGTTGAAGGAGGCTATATAGGCTCTGCAACAATGTACTTATTTGTTGCATGTGCGTGCATCATGATCCCATTGAGCATAGTGGTTCTGCAACAATAAAAGGGCATCCGCAACCCTACTTCACATCCATTAAATCTGGATTGACTGTATTGTAAAAGGCTCTGCTGGTGATCATAGAACTACTGCATTCACTTGCAGGTCTCTTGTTCTTTTACAAACATGGGGTTCATTACACAAAAGCTTGAAAATTGCAGACTAATTTGTACGTTCAAGGCTTTTGCAGGCTGTTGCACGAGTTGCCAGTATGATGTTTGTTTCGGTCAGTGAAACTTGGCAAAGTGAATAGGAGATGAAATGAGCTCACACCTTGCATGTTGCAGATATGATGAAACAGGCACCTGGGGAAGGACCCAGTCAAATCCAGCATTTTCAAATTGGACCTTGATGCCAATGAAAAAAAAGGGAAGTAAGAATCTGGCCTGTATTGAGATATCAAAGTCTTATATGCTTTGTTGAAACCGTTTTACATAATCCAGGAAATGTAAAATAAGCCAACTGCATGGAGTGGCTCAAAGTTTTCTTCTCATGCCTTGTAGGGAAAACGTCATCCCTGGAAAACCAGCTCTGTTTGCACGTGTGTTGGATGCATGCATGTGCCATCCTCTTGCATGATTGCATGATTACCAGAACTTACAGTTAGCGGCTTGTTTTTCTCCCTGTGTCAAAGGTTAAACGAGCTCTCACGGGCAGATTGCTCCCATTTGCTTCATTTGCTTCAATAAGAATCAACCCTTTAACAAGTCCTGTCTTTCAAGAAGAGGCCACCGATTTGGCTCCGTGTCAAGCCTATAGATGATATAACAGTGTTGGGATTCTCTTCGCTGTGGTATGTAGAAAACTTGGCATGGTGCAGCGCTAACAAAGGCGGTAGCTTGTGTCTAACGAAGCATGGCAGTGTTACTCAGCAAGGAAAACATGTTTGTTACCGGAGACAGTCTGCTTATGCTGCCTTTGGTAAATCCCAAGGTTACACACAGAATTGATTATTTAAAAAAATGACAGTGTTTGTTTGGAATACCATTGAACAGTTTGTTCTTAATGGTAAAATTTCATGCATATGAATGGTTTGATGTTGATGGCAATATGGGTTTGCAGATGTGAAAAACTCATTGCTCCACTTTACTTGAACTGTATGCAAAGTAATTCAAAATGTGTTGTGCAGCTGTAGCCATACTTGCTGTTATCCATAATTGCCAGTGTTTTCAATAATAAATTGTCAACGCATTAATTTTGATAAGTTCCCAAAATGACTCTAAAAAGGTGAGCATGTGTCATACTAACTAATTAATCCTCACATTAAGAATCCCCTTTGAAGAAATGACTTCGGTTTAAACCAAACAGCCTGATCTGGAGGACAGCGCTCTAATCAAACACAACTCTGTACTGTGTCAACAAACATTAATTGACTCAACTGTAATTTAAACACATGCAAATTTGAAGAATTAAGGCGAGCTTTTAATTAGTAAAGAAGGGACTCCTCGGATGTGCGTGACGCCTGGAGGAACTATAGAAACAGGATCCTCCGCATGAATCTGTTTTATGGCAATTTATGTCGCTCATTAATATACAAGTTTGTATAGTGTGCAGATTTAAATTTTTATTGTAAAACGAGCAAGCCTGGTGGCCATATTTACCTTTGTAAATAAAACTATACTGCATGCATAATTGTCACATTATGCATATGGTGCAGGTTTTTATCTCGTTGTACAGTGAATGCTGTTGTTTGCTGTTTTATGTATGTTACCATTTTTTATGATGTTGGCTTTTCTTGTTTGTTTTGCTTAATTGAAAGTCTGAACTTGGAAGCACTGACATTAAGAAGGAGAATTTTTGACCCTGATTTGTTTGAAATGATATTGCACAAATTATTAAGTTGTCGTAGATTAAAATTACTCGAGATGCCTCTTCCCCTTTATGTTCTTGTTTGTGAGGTGCAAGACGATAAAAGTTAGCATTGGTGACAAGTGACGACAATTTATCTTCTTCCTCTTCCCTGAGTACTTCCAGCCAAATTGAGAATGCAAAACATCCCTTTAAAAATGAAAAAAAAAATGTTCACTCTTGTAGCTGATGGGAGGGATCATGTTACTCCAGCATGCACATGCAGTTGTTTTGCAGTATGCATGCACCTCTACAGTTACCTCAACATTTAACATTGACCACCTTCATCCCAAGGAGAGCATTGGGAGCAAAGGTTGGGTTTCAGATAACTTTCGGTGTTGCAGCACAACAAAACATCCATCCATTTATTTAAAGAAAATGTGTGATGTGTGTTTGTAGTTGAGCTTGTTTGCTCCCACATGGAGGACAAACGTAGGTCATATTTTATTTACCTCAACCTCTGACTTTAAACACGTGACCCACTGCCAAATAAACAAACTAAGAAAGAAAGAAAGACAATATGTAGTTATTTTCTATTTTAAGAAAATTGTGTCTACTGTAGAAAAACCCATCAACATGACTTTGTAATGTGCAGGTAAAAGCGTATTTTGCAATATTTTTTCAATCCACTGAGCCTCATATCATCTCAAAATCAAATTCACCTTCACTTTCCTCTTGACCTCCTTGTTGTTTAATGGTGAGCGTAACTATTGTGTTGGGCTAAAGGAGCATGAAGGATCTTTAAGACAAATATTAACACATGAAACATATTACCGCATGAAAACTCAGGGGAATGTCCTTTCACGGCGAGGTCGTTTCCATGGTCATTGAACGCATCGTTAAGTTTGGTCTCACATAAATGCCACACGCTACATGCATAGTGTTTGTGAATCATTACACATGTGCAGCCTGGGTCACTGACTGTTTCATTAGAATGTATTTTCTGAGCTCCAGCAGCAGTTAGTCTACAACTGAGGCCAAGTTAGATTCTCGACCAGGATTTTATATTTTGCTTGAGCCATTTTTGTTTGTCTCTGAGTAACAATTGAGTGGATGATTCTCATTTAAGTGTTTCTCTAAATGATCCTGTTTGCACTATATTGAGTAATCAGTAAAACAGGCACTGACTCCATCGTAAACACATACTTGAGAAGGATGTTGGTGGGTGCTTCATGTGGTGCTTTCTACTAGATACCCGCAGTTCAGTATTTACACAGATGGCGAAATGTAAAATTTTTCTATTGCATGCATTTTGATAAAGGGAATTATAGGAGAACATTTTGTACAAGATGGATGGTTGGTTATCAGAACGAGCTGCCAGAACAGTAAACATTCAGCGTGTCCACAGAGTTGCTTAGCATGTACTGTTTTTTATTACTGCAAGCATTGTTTAGTCTGTTTGTACAAGTCATCATAAATGAAGACATGAAATGCAACTGCTCACGCTTTCAAAGAATCTCTTCGTCAAACCATCTGATATGAAAACACAGAATCAAGGATTTTTCAAGCAGCACAGCAAGATCAAGTTCGCCGGATACATGGTGTGTTTTTCACCACAGAGCGGTACAAAATGTGACAAATGGATTTTTTTTTTTCAAATTGCTCAAAGAGTATGTTTTTTAAATTGCTGATATGACAAAGAGACGGCAGCACAATGCTATAATAGATTTGACAAGTTACCACACAAATGTGTTTGAGAAATGATGACCGTCTCCTTTCAGTGACGATGTGGATTTCTCCAGACAAAATATCCACTGTGCTGCTTAGTTGTTGTTCATGTGATCATCAAAGTGACAAACATCTGCAATAAAAGAAAATGAAAGAGGGATTACAGCTGAAAAAGTGAATGAGGACTTTAAAAATTATATTTGAGAGCTGAGCACAAATTTGGTTATTAACATTCAAATATTGCTATAATATGTCATGTTTGATTCAAAATTGCATGTAATAAAATGAAGCATTTGCATCTTTAGACTTTGCTACTCATGTGTTCACTCATACCACCGAGAGTCAGTTCTTCTTTAGATTTGGTTTTGGGATTTCCAGGTGAAACTGAACAAGACTTCTGAAAGTGAACTGATGTTTGTTGGCTTATCGCAAAAGTCGTGATCTAGTTGGTGATGTGAACTGGATGCAAAGGTAAAAAGAAAAACAATGAAAAGAAATGTGCTTACACCCAAAATAGTTTCAGTTTGGCAGCTCTCGCACTTTTTTTCTGAAGCAGCTGCAGACGTTTTATTTTTCCTCAGATACAAGAAGGAATCGTGGCCTCAAATGCTCACTGACGACCAATGAAAACAACAGGCTTCTTCACATGTTTCCTGAAGATCAGTATCAGAAGGGGCCCCCAAAATAGGCAGCTACATTTCCCCTCCTTTGGTACTTGAAGTGACAAATAAAAAGAGCACTGTACCTTTATTTTTAGTCACCTGAAGTACTTTGAGTTTCTTCTTCTATAGTAAGAGCCTTGAGTCATAGCAGGAAAACATGTGAGTGCAGATGAAATAATGTCTAAGTTTTGAAGTAGTTATTGTAAAAGGTCTGAAAATATCTCAAGTTTTAATTCGTTTGGAGAGGCCACAGCAAAAATCCAAACAGAATGTCTTTGATGAAAACGAGCAAAAAAAAAAAGGAAAAAAAGGGAGCATGGGTCCTTTCTTATCTCTGTATTCATCCTACAAGGATAACGTTTGATGGCCATTAAGATAACATGTTTATCTTTCCATTCATACCTGATAGGCCGCATTATTTCCTGGAGTCTTATCGTAAAAAAGAAAAAAAACACAATGAAGTGCACACGTGTTTGCTAATGTGCAAACACTTGCCCACTCGATTCAAATTAAATATAAACGTGGAAGCATATTTGCCTCTTGAGATCGGATGTAAACGTTTATGGTTTTCAGGGTTGATTGACATCCTCGAAACCTGGATGCCACCACCAATTGATTGGTGAACCAGGCTTTTGTTGAGCTTAATCCTCAGATCCTACCTGTTACACAACAACAAGATTCCTGGCTCTCTTCCAACAGTGAGGTGACTTTAGTCAAAGGGACAAATCTAAGCATTTTTTTATTCCCTTATTTTATTAATCAGTCGTCATTATTGCAGCTGCCCTGAAGAACAAATTCAATATTTACTCTAACCAGAACTTTGTGTGTGTGTCTGAGTTGTGCACAAGAGAATAATTTTGCTGCTGGTGAAAGAAAATCCTTAAGTTAAAGTAGCAATACTACAATTTAAAAACATTCCATTACAAGTAACTTACTTATATACAAGTACAAGAATATTAGTGGCAATTGTATTAAAGTATCAAAGGTTGTTTAGCATGGTACCTTTCAGAGATTTATATTATCATATATGATATATTATTGCATGGTTATTACTGAGAGATGAACCTGTAAGTAGCTTTTTAGTGGAGCAACTTTTCACTACTGCAACAATGCATCGCAATTTCTGTGACAATGATGTGCTTTGTATGCAGACATTTTAATTGTAAAGCAGCAAATGTAACAAAATAAGAAAAGTACATTATAAAGATAGAATAAAATAGACATACTACAAAAACCTAAAAACTGTTCTTTAATATTTGATTTAAAACATTTTGTACTGATTTCACCTCATGATATGTTGCATCTCCTTTGATAACCTAATAATAATGTTATAATATCTCTGCATTGTTCTTCTAAACTTACTTTAAGGTTGTCATATTTTGATATTTTTTTAATATAAGTGTAAATAAATTAAAATGTCTTGTGTCTGTCTTTTGTAAATATTGTGCTCACTCCAGCATTTGACAAAGATGCTGAGGCTGACTGAGTCACTGTGGGCTAGCACTTTGTGCAACTGTGCTACTGTTTGCATAGCAAGCAAATCTCATGACTCCTCCCCCCTGAGCAGCCTGTTTAATTCCCGTGAGGTGATGCCCGGTTAGTAACTTAATAAAGCTGCTGGATGCAATCCCGGGGCACAATGTGTGGATCATGTTCGTCTGACAGACCTGCTCTCTGTTCCACTCCTGCGCTCACACAGCCTGCTGCTTTCCTGTAAGTACTGCAGGTCACAGCCATTTCAACTCTTAGATAAGATGAAGGGAGAGGTGTCTCTGCCGGCTGAATAACTCACTAGGACTTATGAATGAAAACACATCACACACAGCGGGGACACACAGAGGGAGAACATGTTATTGCATTGGGTAAGTTTTAGAGTTTTGAACTAGGAGAAGAAGAAATGAGTGAAGTTATCAGTGTGACTGTTGCCTTTGGAGGTTTGCTGTGTAAAATGTAATGACACAAAAATTTAATTAAAATTGTATAAATGTACACTAACCTACAGATGTTTTAAAGAATGAAAATCATGTTCAGTTTGGTATTAATAGTCAAAGGATGTGAATTTTTCTTCCATACTGGTTAAAGTTCAGTGAGTGACAGCTATTAAACATTATATGCTTTGACTCTAAGTGTGATCATTTGCCCCTATACACAATGTTTAAAGAATGCTCTGTATGGCATTTTGTGATGGAAAGTCACTGGCTTAAATCCCTAGTGGAGTTATAAATGCTGTGCCCAGAGGCAGCCATCCTGATAGGGTTCAGTACATTTCCAGCCACATGCACACACCAGGAATACATAAGTAGGCTAATCATTTTGCTCATTATTCTTTTTGCCAGGAGGTTCCTGTCCGGGTGTAACTGTCGGAGCATAATGGTGGCTTTTAAAGGGATCTGGACCAAGGACTTCTGGAGGGCTGTGTCTGGAGAATACCTGGCCACTCTCATCTTTGTCCTGCTCAGTCTGGGTTCCACCATCAACTGGGCTGCAGGGAAGGAGAAGCCTCCCCCAGCTGACCTGGTCCTCATCTCCCTGTGCTTCGGCCTGAGCATCGCCACTATGGTGCAGTGTTTTGGCCACATCAGCGGTGGACACATTAACCCGGCGGTCACTGCAGCCATGGTGGTGACTCGAAAGCTGAGCCTGGCCAAGGCCTTGTTCTATGTGGTGGCGCAGTGCCTGGGAGCCATCACAGGAGCCGGGATCCTCTACCTGGTCACCCCTGCCGCTGTCAGAGGGTCGTTCGGCGTGACCACGGTAAGAATCCGATCACGTTCGTTTTTTCTTGTGCGTATCATGCGTTTTCTTAAATTCCTCTATTTCAAAGGTGAACACCAGCATCTCAGTCGGACACGGCCTCCTTGTGGAGCTCCTCATCACATTCGAGCTGGTCTTCACCGTCTTCGCCACCTGTGATCCCAAACGCACAGACCTGGGAGGCTCTGCCGGCCTTGCCATCGGCTTTGCTGTTGCTATCGGTCACTTGTTTGCAGTAAGTACCTTCCAGAAAGTTGTGTAAGAGACAGACATGAAATGGCAGATAGGGTAAGAAGGCGAGGAGAATATTTATAGCAGCACTGCTCAAATAACTTTGGCCTCTCACCCTAAATTCTCATTACTCCAGCAAGAGCGTGGCCAACTAGATTATGTAGAAACAATTAAATATTTACAATAAATTTACATTCAAACAGGTATATTAAAATCTAACCACAATACATCATCCATCTGCAACCTCATCTACATATCAGCTGACACCTCTTGTGCTCCCAACCCCAACAGCGAAGCACTGATTTAAAGATTCATCTCCAAATCATATTAAATTCAACACAGCACATTAAAGAATGGCAAGAACAAGACCGGCTCCGAGTGGAAGCCTCTTTAGCATGCACCGAGAGCCGGAGCTTTCCGAATGCTTCTCGAGAAAGAACAGGTGCATTAAAGCATCTATTCTTCAACGTGTGATATTGTACGCTTCTCACTGATTCACACCCACGTGCACATCTTTATTGGAGGCTGCCATCGCATAGCAACCAATCTCTGGGGGCTCCCTGAACCCTGCAGAGCAAATGAATGCACAGGGAAATAGATGTTATCTCCGGCACCGCTCAACTGATTCCTCCCCTGATCTGTTTAGCAAATGCATATGTGCATTTATTATGACTTGCATTAAATAGCATTTGCAATGTAAGAATTAATGTGAAAGTTCATTGTAAGACAGTGCTTTATCTAAAAACACACACTCATGATAATGCTGCACAATACCATGATGTTTTATCGTTAAGGCTAAAAACAATGCTGTTATGTGTCTTCTAGATCCCTTATACAGGAGCCAGCATGAACCCTGCTCGATCCTTCGGCCCTGCAATGGTCACACTTAACTTTGAGAACCAATGGGTAAGACATCTCTAAGAGGAGTTCGCAAGTCAAAATATTAACCAGTTACTTCTCACAGGGTCAGTTTCATTGGTGCTATTTCTGTCAGTCTTTGCTCTCTAGTATAGAAAGTCTATTCAAATGTTAGGACATGATACCCTGTCAAAATGCTGGGAAACATTTAGAAGCATCTACTGATGATTTTATTTTAACATCCTGAAGAGAGCCAGCTCCACCGCGCAAGGCTGGTATATCATTCTGAAATCTGGTAAGGTCACATTTTCAGCACCATTGCCAGAACAATAACAGCAATAAACAGCTGTGACCTAAAAATACAATCGAAGAATAGTATGTTGCTTATAAATTATACAGCAAATACAAGGCGAAAACCTAAAGAAGGTGCTTTAAAGGCTTACTAAAAATCGTGCGCATGACTCCTGAATTCGTGACTTCATCCAACAAAAGAAGTGCGAAGGAATCACAAGTTTACAGCTTTTTCAGCTCGAGCTACATAATGAGACGCCGCTGAACAAGGTGTAAAAAAGCATTAGCTCTGAATTCTTTGTACCCGGGCAATTACTTCCACCGAGCTATTTGCAGACAACATGGTGTCATGTTGTGTGTGTGTGTCTGTATTGGGTGATGTGCTTGGCTTATAACACTGTCACTGTCAACTGCCGCCGTGGCTGGTGTCGTGTTCAGAAGTGTCTCCTCTTGGAGGCAAATGCTTGATGCTGTAGACACTGATCTACCTGTGTCTGATGACCCTCTTTTCCCACTCTACCGCCTAACAGAGCGGGACAGTTTGACAGTTTTGGAAGGGACGCAGCACTAAAACATCTCCTATGGGCCCTGACTAACCAGCTGGCTAATTAAGGTGTTTTTCCTCCTGTTTGTGTTAGGTGTACTGGGTGGGACCCCTGCTGGGGGGCGTCATGGCTGCTGGCCTGTATGAGTACCTGTACTGCCCTGACCCAGAGGTGAAAAAGAGGCTGAAACAGGTCTTCCAGAAGGACCCAGCTGGGAAATACAAGGAGGTAGAGACAGACGACATCGCCATCACGCCGGGCTCCATCCACACCATCTCAGATCAGGAGAAAACTGAGAAAAAAGATCCTTACCAGGACTCGACGGGAGAAGTGCTGTCCTCAGTATGACTATCACGTGCACTGGAAATGGAGACCAATCTGTAGAGCAGCATGAGCAGTCAAACTCTGGAGCATCCATCTCGAGCCTGTCCCCCCCCTTCCAAGGACTTTATCCTCAAAGCAGAATATAATTCCTGCCCATGAGGCTTCGCAGTGAGGTCGAATTACTCTCATTGTCATAAAGCTAATATGATATTACGGCTCAATCCCACAAACATCTACAGCCTGTTCAATACGGCTCCTGAGGCCCTCCTTCAACGATTTAGTGGCAGCGTCGGCGCGCGGAGGGCAGGATGGCGGCCGGCGATACGTTGTGTTAAGAAAATATGTGTAGGGTCAACCAATTATGTGGGATCATCACGCTGAATTGGAGGACTGAAGAAGAAAATGCAGCCTTGTTATTTCTGGATTAGTGTCACATTTGCTCCATGTATTGTATATGTAATAACAGGAGAGATTTTTCCTTGTGATCATTAAGCACATTACAGGTCCCAAGCAATGTAAGACAGCTCTGACAGGCTTTATTATCAGAGTTGTATTACAGTGTTCTCCATTTTCAGTGCATTAGTCAGTGGAAACAACCGGCTCAGCTTTACTGAATCACTGTGTTTCTGTTATGTCTATTACTACATAATATATATATTTTTAATTTGACTTTGACTTTGACTCTTGTAACACATTTCTTATTTCTCCGTATGATTTGCTGTATTTCATACTTGAGTATTTAACTTATTGACAAGATACTTTGTCATTCTATCTTAATGATTTTGTGTTCAAACGTCGCTCAGTTTTTGTTTTTTGCTCACAAACTGCTACAAGATGTAAAAAACATGTTGTAATAATAAAGTTGTTTTTTTATTTCCAAGTCATCATCAATCATTTCTCTTCGCCTTATTACTATGTTTTGAAACATGCAGCTGCATAGATCTATATCTTCCTCAAACTCATAGTGACCATACCTACAATACAAGACCCTTCAGTTGAGTCACTTGTTCCTGGCAGTGGGAGCCGGGCACTGGGGAGAGGAAAGGTTCCGATCAATGATGGATTGGCTCATCTACCTTTAGATTATGTCTCCCTATGGCCAGATAAATGTCCATGATGTGTGTTCCTTGTGAGCGAAGTCTCTGAGAATAGCTTCATGTAATCTCATTCCATCAGCAGAGAGCACAGGAAATGATACCACTTTGTGATACGAAATAGAGGCGATCTGTTATGTCTGCACTTTATTTCCTTTTCTAAAAGAACAGGTGCAATTCAATCTCTTTCCGTAATGTGGAGGAAATGATCAGCCCCACTGATCCCGCTGCATCAACTGGAGTTGTCTACAAGGTGCGACTATATTACGTTTGCAAGACTAGAATGCCAAAATAATTCAGACACTAAATCAAAATTGTTTTTTACTCCTGTGAACTAACTCCCCCCCATTACAGCATCTTCCCCAAGTAAAAGCAGTTTTTTTTGTGTGTGACAACAGCATCACCTACTGGCCACAATTGGAATCACCTCATGTGCAATAATGGTCCCATATGCATTTCTCCAGGGGAGGGCAGCCACGAGCCTTGGATGTACAGGTTGCACTGCAAACGTGGGCAGACACAAGTCAGTTTTATTCATAAGTCTGAGCCACATTTCATTTGAAATTGGTCCAGGCCATTAATTCAGAACTACACAGGAGGATTAAGTGTCGCAGAACCCTATAACTGGGACCCAGTGCTCGAATAGAGGCCTCAGTGAGTTAACACTAAAACAACTTTTTATATTCAACCTTCAACATTTTTATAATTTTGCGAGAGGATTCACCTCAACTGAACTGCCCTCCCAGTACTCCTCTGTGTTAAAGGTTGCAGACAGTCACTGTGAAACTAATAGTGTGAGATTGTTGATGTTAACGAATGCTGCTCTTCAAGGCCTCCTGGAGTTGAAAATGGACAGCACTGAATTTCTCAGCAGTGCTGTCCTTTACCTGCAGGCTTGCTGCCTGTATCCCTGAAGGCTTCAGTGGCTCGAGGCCAGCTCCTTCTCAGCTCCCTTTAATCATCTTTATAGCCTAAATAAATGAGTACATAAATCTGATGTTTCATGCATTGACTGTTTCCTCTTGGGACAGACGATGGGGAACAGGCTCACTCGGTTTTGATTTATCAGCCCTTGCCCATCTGAAGATTAAATAGAGGAAGACAGGTGAGGAGAGCTGTCCCTGTTGGATTGGACATTTGGCTTTGTTGTGATTTTCATATTGGTGAGGGAAAGTGAAATGTTTGAAAGTATTTATAAGTGGCTTCAGTGTGCACACAGATACACAGATATTGTTGAGATTCCTTCTGATCCACTCTCATACTCCTACATGAGTGAGCAGATGCTGTAAAGTGCCAATCAAATCATGAGATTTCATTAGAAAAATGTTCTGTGTGTGTGTGTGGACAAACTTCAGCAGGCTTGCTGTAGACTCCTCAATTAGGAAAAGGCAAATAAAAAGTGACAGCAAATCACAGACAAACACTTTTACAGCCGTCTGTTTGATAACATGGTGGCTTATCGGCGAGATGTTGAGCACAGAGCTGATAATGCATGGATAGCCTTCACAGTGGCTGCCTCTATAATTCAATAATTTACATTCACATGCATTGCAAATACCAACAATGGCTATATGATGGGAATATTGTTATAACTGGAGCCTCATTTGCACATCATACAGATGCAAGCAAAGTATATCGCAATGTGCATCTCATGCTTATCTAACTGAGAACAGACAGATTTCTTGCGACTTGAAAACTCAGATTCTCAATTCCCAGCACACAACAGAAGGGGCGAAAGATAAAGCACACACCTTAAAGATCATTAGCAAATAATATTTCGGGATTCATGAAGAAAAACAGCGTTAAACACTTGTTTAATAATTCATACTATAAACAAGAAAGTCTCCCACTTCCTTAATAATTTAGACGTAAGCTAATGTTGATTTATTCAGGAAGGTCTCTGCCACCAGCACCGCCTGGAGTGCCCAAATTTGAATTAAAGTAGGACAGTAGCAGGCGAGTCTGTAATAACATTTGTATAATTTTATTATTGCTCTGGGCTCAGTTCATTTCCTCCTCCAGTAGCTGCGTGAAATTGTTTGATTCTGGAAACTGCCTTGAGTCTGCGGCTCTGGGGTTGGAGGGTGGTACAGGAACAGGAAGGCATGCGACACTCTCTCTCTCTGTCTGATGCTGTCAGACACATAAACACAGACACACACAACTCTGCGTACACACACACATACAGTACACACATGCAGAGAGAGAGAGAGAGAGAGATAAATAACTTTGTTATTGTGGGTTTTGTAATACTGTTACATTGGCTCACTTAATAACTCAAGCTGTCTTGAGAATATGATTGATATCCTCACTCACCTTGTCACTTATGATAAATATTTTACTGCATTTATGCGAGATAGCTAGGAAGCCGGATAACTCATTCATTACAATATCAAATCATATAAATATGAGAGTTTGTTTTTATGTCTTTTTCCAGTCGAGAGATTGCCATTTCTCGTCAATATTAGTCAGGGAAAGTCACTTCTGCTGTTCCTGTGCAAAGAGTTTGTTTGTAAAGAAGCTGATCTGATAAAATTCCATCTTTTTGTAACTTTACTGCTGAGAAATATTTCATTTCAATTGGCCTAGGAGGGAAGAATTAAACTCCATAACCATTTGGACACTACTATACTGTGATTTTGTTTACCAAGGACTATCATTTCCAAAACGGTAATTTACAAAACTCTGATTACTCTAACACAAACAATCAAGTTTGGGAGGTATTAGCTCATGTAACACACACCTGAGACCCCGGTGGCTTTGACACAGGAAGGGAGGGTGGAGAAGTTCTGATTGGTTTCCTCGGGGCTCTGCTTCCAACTTCCCACCCGCACACATTCCCTCACTCCTCCTCCCCCCCCCCTTCAATTCCTTTATGCAGAGCAGCCCAAACTGCAGTTTGATGAAACACATTTGTTTGACTTAACTCTTGCCTCGCCATCACGGCTTAAATCTCGAAGGCCTGTCGGTGTAATGTGGCCCAACAGCAATTGGGTTAATGAGAGGATATATGTACAAGTGTGGGACTTGACCGGAGGAGCTGTTTTCCATTTGGGTTTGGTCCGCTCGTGTTATTAGGGAAACCTTTATTATTGTTGCCCTCTAGTGGGAACCATATAATAGGATTACATTTTATTAGAGCCTCCCAGCATTACCCAAGCAGCCCCCTCCTCTTGTCTCTCTTCCCCTCATAGTAGTGTCACTGACTTCTCTGTCCACTGTGGGTGGGATGGGTGGATTTGGGGCTAAAAGGGAAGCCAAGTGATCCCATACAACGGGGATCCTCATCTTTTCTTAACTACAGAAAAAGTGACTTGTCAGTATGAAATCTTGGTTTATGATCTCTTTTGTCAATGTCTATCACGAGTGTCATGCTTGTTTTGTAATAACTCCATTGTAACAGAGTTTGCATATTAGAAGTTTCTGGCTCAGAGCAAAGACACAGTTATGGTGCATTGTCTTGTCGGTTTGTCTTTGCTGTTTGCTATCACCAACTGAAAGAAGCTGCTTTGTCAAATAATTACCATTGTTAATATTTATCCTCCCAGATCCATACCTTATGCTATGACTTGGATTGCATTGTAGCAACAGAGTTATTTCTCCAGAGCTAAATTTCACTCTGCCAAAGATAATATTTGATGAACAGTTCTGGCCTAAAACTGTGCAACCCTGCAGGGCAGATTGAGTCAGGCTCTGGAGCAGCTTCAGCACTTTCCCTTATCCATCCCACTCCCTTACATAACCACGGGCCATTAGAGGGGTGTGGTGTGTATAGCAGCAGTTATTAACATGGTCTGAGGCTACACCAACATCTCTCTCAGTCCACAGTGGCTTGGTTTGCAAAGCCCAGGAATCCCAGTGTTAATCAATGAGTGTTGTTCACATGGTGCGCTTAAATATTAACACTGGCACTAGAAATTTGAATGTCATAAAAGTGTTGTGAGCAAAGCAGTATCTTCGCTCCTGGATATTAAAAATACACATTCTGTTCCCAAAAAGTTGAGACCATGGATACTCAATGATAAAATGACAGGAGGCCTGGGGCCGGTTAATAGACAAACTTTAATAATACTGATGAGACAAAATGAATAAATATCAAAAGGCTGCAACTCATACTTCTTTTAAATCTTTATTTTCAAATTGGCACAGAGGATTGACTCTCGGCCTACGTGACGGATAAATCAGATATTTTACTGCATTTAATAGCCGCAGCAGCATTTTAGTTGTAAATGCTTTGGTTACATTTGAAAGAGTTCATACAACATTAAACAAAGCTGGAACCTCTTCCATCATATAATCACTCAAATGCTGGAATGATTCATAAACACAAACCATAAACATAAACCGCTCCACCCAGGGACAGAAGAAGAGGATGTTGAAGCTCTTTTGTGTGAAATGCACATTTATGGGATCAGAATTATCCTCATTCCTGTGTCACTTTTGTTTGTAATAGTCGCCTTCCCCTGCAGAGCTCACAGTCAAACCCTCCTGTGCTTTGTTTTACCTGAAAGATCAACCTTCTCTCTGATACATAGAGCTGAACTCATCCCATCATGCAAGCCTGGCAGATCTGTCCCTCGGTACAGCCCTGACTAACTGGTATAAACAAACAAAGAAATTCCCAGTGTGAATCAATTTATTTTCATTGTGAATTGGAAAATGGTGGGCAGGCCACCCAGCACCAGCCCATAGGCTGTAAGCTGAGCATCACTGGTTTAGACCATGTTATTGTTAGACTACTAACGATAAAACAGAGCCTTGCTTACAGTGTTTGCATGGTGCCAAATTCCAGCTTTCAAGTGAGATTATGCAACTTTGGCTAACAAATAAAGGATAATGTTAAATGATAAATTGCTTCATAGTAGATCAAGAAAAGAACAATCAAACAGTCACCAGTACTTATTTCATGTTTGCTAACATTGGAAACCTACTCGTCCTACCAGAACCAGAACAAGTTAGGCTGTAGCTGGAAAAACCCCGAGTGTGTTGAATTCAGAAAGGGTGTGTTTTATTGTTTATGAAATTCACTTTTGTAAGAGGAAGAATGTGTTACACAATCTCACTGTAAAAAAAAAAAAAAAAAAAAAAAAAGATATATAACCAAACTTATTCCGATTTTTTTTTCCTTTGGGTACAATTTCTTAAAATTCCAGCAGGCAGAATAAGTTTTCCAGGATTCCTCTCCCCTTTCTCCTGTGTATGCATTTATAACCCTATGATGTCATTCAGGCTAGGCAGTTTCTGTTTGGGGCAATTTCACATCTGCAACCAATATGGATAATTTGTCCACCAAAAGTATGGTGCAGCCAGCTAGTGCTCGCCTGCTGTTGCTGCTGTAACATTGAGGTCTAGATCTGAGGAAAACGTTGCCCCTCCTCAGCGGCATTAAGAACACTGGCTTTGGTTTTTTTTTTATTAGTATCAAACACTGCATGTATTCAAAGATCCACACTGGTTAGTTACAACATCTGATGCATATTCCAAACACTGAAGTGAGAGGATCCCATTCTGAACGAGCTCCATTTGTGTGGAAAATGGATAACGTATTGGATTTTTAGGCCTGGGGTGTTTTTTGTTCACCATAGTTTGTCATACTAATGGCATAAAAATATGTGTGTGTGAGTGTGTATAGGATGGTAGTTGAGGCTTGGTGTGTCATACACCAGCCAGTAACCTCTGGGGCAAATAACTTCATCGTAACACTTTAATCCTGTGTTTGTTTTCCTGTGGGACATGCTGGTAAAAAAAAGTGGAAAGTTTAATGATCCCTGGATCAGATGAGCAATGGATAGCTGGCATTTCCTCAAAAGCAATTCTGTTTATCGTCGACAAAAGATGCTCTGAGAGGGGAGCTAGTTTGACAAAGAGAGCTGGAAAATGCTTTTGTTTGTGCGTCTGCATCCATCAGTCACCGGTGTCTTGACGTGGCATTTCATAACTTCAGAACAAACTTGGATCCACTTCATCCTGAATGAACATGAGAATATACACAGCCTGATTGTGAATATTGTTTTCAACTGGATGTTTGAGCTTTGGATGTTGGATAATGTTACAACATGAGCAAATTGATTTGCTTTCATAGCTGCTGTTAAGAAAAAGGAGAAGAAAAAAAAGTTGGTGCTCTCAACAGTAGGGGGCGCAAGAGTGGGTGTTTCAGTTCCACAGTTGAGAATGTAAAAGGCATAACTGTGTCAATTCTGTGTCCAGATGTGCACAAACTAGCTCTCTTGACTCAGACGCAATCATGAAGCATGTTCACATGAAGGAGTTGCACAAAAAGGAAAGACTTTAAACATGTGATTCCTTTGCTGACTCCATTCCCCGAGTGAAAAAAAGCCTCAGAAGTGCCTCAATCTCCCTGACATCATGCATGGTTGAACATTTGAAATGAGCTCGCACATCACCCCCAGGCACTGATTCAGACTTGATTGGGGCAAGGCAAGCTGCAAGTGCTTATTTATACAACTACGTCATTTGGAGGTTGTCCAAAGGGAGGAAGGAGACTGAGGAGATCACAAAGGAGAAAAACCAGAGAGTGAAGATTTCATTAAGCACATTCCTTTAATTTATCCCAGGCTCATCAACAAGTTGCCTGATGATGCACATGGCACAGGGTGTATTGCATGTGTGAAAGACCAGAGAGGTTAGATGTTTAGAGAGGTGGAGGTGGAAAAAAAAAATCAAAGGACTCCACCAACAATCTATATAATTATCATCATCTGCTGCTTTCCTTCCCTGGCAAAGAAACACTCCATCCATTTGTAGCAATCGCCTGGAGGAACGTTACATCAAAACTAATCATAACGATTAAAATCAGCTTCTCTGAGAGAGGGAGGCAAGTTGGAGGCAGGAGGAGTGAGGGTGTTGTAAATGCAGGAGGAAAAAGGAAAAAAAAAAGATTTCTTTATTTGATTTTATAAAAACATAAACTCAACAAAGACTGAGGCACTGCTGCTGTGATCTCTCTTCCTTTGCTGGGAGTTGTATTCTGCAGATTGGTTTAGACTGGGGCAGAGAGAGACATGAGCTAATTGTATCCTGATCTTTGCCTTGAGGGGTTTCGGAGCCCTGGAGCAAGTATTCTCTGTATTTTGTTCTGTCTACCTTAGCCAAGCTATTGCATTTCTCTGTGGTGTAGGAAGAGAAGCAGATCGTGGGCCAAATCGGAGGGAAAAAGGTGCATAAAAAGACACTTTATGCCGCTGTATGTTTCAGGTAAGCGGAGATTTATTTGCTATTATTTCCGTGGCTGGATGGTCTGGGACATCGAGGCGCAGCAGCTTTTACGCATGTGCCAAACGGTTCAGTTCTTATATTTAACCACTTCCTGGCTATTGTTCCATAGTTGTTGCACACATATATACACCGGGCTACATTATGGGAGGCTTTGGTGCATGTGATGTTAAGGCGAAAAACGAGGTTAGATCGGGATCTTGTGGAGGAAACACTCCTCTTGTCCACCGTGTGAATTCGCTCCTGGCGCGTTTTTTGGCACCGTCTCCGCGTCGCTGTTGCTCTTATAACTTGCTCATAACTTACTGAAACCTTTAAAAAAACAACCTTCGTAAAGATTTTTGTTTCCAGAAGCCAGTTTATTTTTTTGTCGTGAAACACTTCTATTTCCTGGCTGCCCCAGATCTTCTAATGAAAGACGCCATTGTGGAGTAATTTTGCCGCAGGCGTTTTTTTTTTCTTCTGTAAAACAGGATGTACCTTTTTTTTAATACACGTCGATGCAGAAGCTGTGAATCAGCCTTTAACAAGAGTCGTGGTCGTGTTGTGAGAATCGTATTTATGTAAAGGAGGACAGAGACAGGAGCGTGTTTTTGTCCTCTGCTCCCTCTCTCTCTGTGCGCACTCAACTCCAAGGTCCGGATGCGTAACAGCACATATAGTTTACCAAGTAATCATATGGACATGTGTCAACCACAGGACTATGCATTGTGTAATAAACATCTACTAATGCTCATAAAGTTGCTACTTTGATATTGCATTTCGCATCCTGAGCAAACAGCGGATTGTGTGTGTGCTTGCTGTCTCTCTGAGCTGCAGGCAGGAGGAGCCTGTACGTGACATTTATTCAGTGTAACAGTATAAACAAGAAGCCTCTAAGTTCAGGTCAGGTGTAATGAAAGCTGGGTTTCACCACTTCTGAAGGGATAAACAGGATGAAATTGAGATGTTGGGTTGTCAGGAGTGGTCACTTGGTGGCGCTGTGTTAACAAAACCATACTACTGCATGTGTAGCATCTGGTGCATGTTTCCCTGTTAAAGTGCACTCAACAAACAACACTCAGATCTGGTGGAGGGCAAATATTTAAAAAAGCAAGTCCACATTGCATTTGTCAGGCTGCATCATAAGGCCCAAGTTAGAGGAGCTCAACTTGCTAAATAGGAGCTCCTTGGAGAGAAACGCTGTTATTGTATTTCATATTATGCCTCTGCCACTCCTGTGCCCTGGGACAGTTCACTCTGTGCCAGTGAACATGCACCAGGCTGCAACCACCGATCACACTTCCTCGTCTGTGATGTCATACTGATGTGCCGCTACAAGAACTCCACAAAGAGTCGTGTAGTTTTAATGAAAGTCATGGAATGATCATGTGCTTCTGTTTGACAGCAAGATTTGGAACTGGATGTGAAATCAGGAAATTTATTGCTCGATTTCTGTGGATTCTCAAACACAGATTGGATAAACATGATCCAGAGGTTAAAAAGTAGCTCATCCAGAAAATCACATTTCTCTTAGCTCAGGAACGGGTCAGCGAGGTCTCTTTGCTCTGGTAACTTTTTTTTTCTGATGGGCAACCTCTTCATCCTTTCACTAAATGCCAAAGCGTGTTTTTATTTTTTTTTACACTGAACACATTTCTGCAAACTTAGAGAACTTCTGCTGTAAGTGAGAAATATACAGCGGGCTTATGAGGTTGGCATGATGCAGACAATGTTATACACGTCTCTTTACTCATCAAAGAAACACAAACAAAAGCGCCATTATCGCCAGAATTCAGGATTAATGTCAACATGTCGTGAAAGAGAGAGAAAAGAAAACATTGCTCATATTTGATTAACACTTATATTAACAGGCTGCTGTAGCTGTGAGAAGCTACCTCATGATGACAAATGTCCATTTCTAAAATCCAAAGTGATGCACTCCTTACCAGACAAGCAACCCTATAATATTTACCCACGGCAATTCATCTACAGTGACAGTCTCCCTACCTGTTATTTTTCTGCCTTTACAGCCGTGCAGTGACTGAAGTTAACCCAAACTCTGTACTTGTCTGTGTGTGGACATTTGAAACAAATGGCCACGGGCAACAAAGCAGAGACAACCCATCCAGATTATGTAAATACCAGTCTGCCTGCCTCGAACTGAATGTTAATGCTCTGATCTGAAATGCTAATTGTGTCTTGTGCGATATGTCGAAACACTGAAGAGCTGCATTGTGGGATGGAAAATTGAAAGCTGGTTCGTCGCTGGTGTTGATCCCAACAGGCCCTTTGATTATAGCAAAAGGCAGACAGGTGCTCACTTCTTAAGTTTTTTTAGGAGCACTTGTGGGTAACACCTTGCATTAGCCGGGATGTAAACAGAGTTATCGTGTTTGTTCGCTGAGTTGCAAAGAAGATGTTAAATTATGAGTTAGCATAAAAGGCTTTGAGAGGCTTCAGACCAGTGATGGAAAACAACAGGAGTGACTAGAGCAGCCAAAGCACTCCAGGCTTTGATGTACTGTGCCTGTTTTAGATTTGTTTGTGCATACTGTGGTGCAACAAAATTACCCGAGCTGGGTAAACGAGCAAATTCCCTGAACACTTAGACTTGTTTCACAAAGGCTGGAAAGTTTGGGAACATGTCTACAACAGATTGTTGTAGCAGAGAGGCAGATTCAAAATGGCAACAGGTAGGAGAAGGTGTGTGTGATCAGCTGATGGATGATACATGAGCATCAATGATCCGTCACATAATTATTGATGAGCTGTGAGGATGTGGTGACCTTTGGACTGTCCTTGAGGTAAAAGTGTGAAAGACAGACATGTGATGTGGACGTCGGTCATCAGTCACAGAAAAGCATCACATCCGCACATGCATCTTTACCTCCAACAACTCCGAGTGATTTTGTGATATAAGAGCTCATTCCCACAACCAGCTACCCCCTTCCACCTCCCACCCACCCAACCACCCGGTGTCTTTCACTCTCTCTTCTCTCTCCCCTGCAATTTTCCATAATGCCTTACAGATTTTACACTCAATCCACCTTTGCGATGACAAGGCTTTGAGGAAATCCAATTCCACCAAGCTGTTTTCAGAACTTACTCTCCACAGGCACACAGTCGCTCTCACACTCACTCACACACTCACACACACACACACACACACACACATACACACATACACACACCACCATCTCCACAAATTAGTCAGGGAACAAATTACCTGCATTCTGAGTGTGATCCCACGCACTTTGCCGGCTGCCTTACACAGGTCCCCTTTTGAAGAGCAGCCATGTGATTTCTCTCTCTTTTGCCCTGCAGGCCCCTTTGCCTTCTGCGAGGGATTCTGGAGTTGAATTTTAAAACTATGTATGGCTGCTGCCTGCGCTTATCAGCGCGTGCACAAGCGGCATGCAAATCAGACCAGGATCACACACCGCATTGGAGGCCTACACTCAAAGGCAAGCTTAATTGCTAATTGGGTATCTAGGTGTGAAACTCACACTGCCAATGAGAAGCAGCAATGTGGATGTTTTAAGGCCAGTGGTTGAACTAATTAATTTTAATCTGAATGTTATTAAAATTTGTGGATTCCCTGCATTTTCTATGAAAAAAAAACAGCCCAGGAGAGTGCTGTGGCAGTACTTTTAACAGCAATTGGACATGTTGTGGTGTGGTTTTATACTCCATGAAGTCATTAGTGTGGTGGTTTTGCAACGCTGATGTGGTCATCGGCGGTGGTGTTTACACGCTGCAGCCATCACACAGCGGCTCTGATATTTGTCGGGAACGTAGCCAGTGAGAAACTGATTAAGATGATGTTAGAAGTGTTCTCTGAGGGACAGGCTGTTTTGAAGAGGTGTGGTGTGGAACTTGAGCTGTGTCTTTCTTCATGCACATAAAGGGCGTTTAATATTAATATCATGTGCAAATGATTAAAAAAAATAAAAGTGTATGTGCTTCAACAGTGCAAGTGAAAATGCTACTACTGGTTGCTTTTGTGTGACTGGAAAGATCATCATCAGTCAGGTGCTTATGAGTGATGTGTGTGTTTGTGGGTGGAGGATGTTTAAAGGGCCATTTTTGTCCAGGTGCTTGAGTGGGTTGGTCACCATCTGGGGGGGATCTTTCATCACTGCACTTTGGACTTTTGTGGGTCTGTGGTGTTGAGGAACCAGCTGTTTTTTTTAAAAAAGGGGGGGAAAAAAACAGCTGCTGAAAACAATGGCCAGCGACATCAGGAGGAGGGCGACAGAAGCACCGCTCCAAAAGGGCAAAGGCCAGATGTGGCAGGTCCAGATGTGCGCGCTGACCCGGTGCGCACAACCAGACCATCATTAATTTTTCCCCACCTCTCTTTCTCGGGCACGATTTGTTTTATTCTGAAAAATGCGACACACATACCTGCCGCTGAAACAGCGACAGCCCAGAAGAGCCCCAGGCGCTACAATGCTAATGTTGTCGGGGGCTTTGACTTCTCCCAGCCATTGCAAAGAAGCCGCTCCGTGTGACAGCAGCCTCGGCAGCAGCTTCTCTCCCCCCTCCTTCTCTGCACATTTGGCACAAGCGCGCAGGGAACGAGCGTCCAAAAGCTGCGCGATGGACGAGACGGACATCATGGACTTAACGCACCAGAAGGCGAGGAAGAGACCGCGTCCAATCAGTTCCGCGGATGAGTCGGTGCACGCTTCCCTCAAACGGCTCCCGATCCGAGCGGCGGAGTGCAGGGAGCCCTCGCTCATGTTCGCGGTCAGAGGAGAGCCGGTCCCTGCAGCGTCTCTCAAGCAAAATGACCACTCGGTGACTCCCTCTCCAACCACAGTGATGCCGGCGCAGGTAAATGCGTAAAAATGCGCAGAGGAAAGGAAGAAGGAGATAAGATAGCTGTGAGATTGGTGTCACTTTTTTGTGTGTGTGCAGGAGGATGCGTGTGACAGTTTATTGGATGCATTGTGCGTGATTGTCTTCCTGCTGTGTTTGGATTTTACGCACGCACATTTGTTGGCTGCTTTCACCTGCTGTCAATCCAGTTTTTAGTCGTTTTCAGAAAAAAAAAAAATCTTTGTCCCGTCAGTGACCCTCAGTGATTGAGATGTTGCACACACTTGCATTTCCCCCATCCTCACTCAGGGTGTGAAACTTTTTTTTTTTTTGTAAGGGGGTAAAGTCATTTTCTTCTGAGAGCTTAACAGGAATTGTCTCCTAATGGTGTTTGTAGGTTAACAGGAGACAATTTTCCTCCAAATCCTATTACAGTATTCAAATCGAGAGTCATTATTGCTCCTTTTCCAAGACTGCGAGATTGATGCTCCAAATTAATTTGGTTTTGGAGATTATGGCCCACAGGAGTGGATGCTTGTGGATTGTGGCAACATTCAGGTCAAGGTCAGGCTGCTCCAACTTGCAGAGAAGAAAATCTTTTTCCTTTTCAGTCCTGACTGTGGAGTGAGTTCATGTTAGAGAAATTAAGATTGTTGCTTTGATCATTTAAATTTAAATGTCCTAAATCTAAAATCAAGCCCCCTGTGGTTTAATTTCTCATCTGCATCCTCTCCATCTATCTTACCTGTTGTAATATTTTGTTGTGTTTTTGCAGGATAATCGCTCCAGCATGTCCAGGCCCATGATCACACGGTCACCAGTGTCTCCCTTGAGTAACCAGGGCATCCCAACACCTGCACAGCTCACCAAGTCCAATGCCCCTGTGCACATTGACGTGGGTGGACACATGTACACCAGCAGTCTGGCCACCTTAACAAAATTCCCAGAATCCCGGTGAGTCTGCTCCTCAAGTATGGATGGACATAAAGTTTACATTTCTTGATTGGTTGTGAATGCGTTTTGCTTGAAAGGAGATTGTAGATTCTGTGTCTTACAAGGAGTTTCTACTCAAGTCAGATGTGTTTGTAAGTGTCAGAATGTCATCCTGGTTTAATGTTTAATGTCATCCCGTGACATTAAACAGTCAAATGTCACATCACTTCAAATCACAAAAATATCTCATGGAGGCACTTGGTGGAGAGAAACTGAGAATATGTGAAATATTTACTCCCTCTATCCCAAAAAAAATATCTGCAGTATCAGATGCTTTTTTTTTTTTTATCAGGTAGTATCACAAAATTTTAAAAGCCCACAGTTATTTTTAGCGGTAAACAGTTTGTGGGAGCTTGAAGTGCCGAATACAGCGCACAGACAAAAGCAACTTGGTTATTCTGACAGATGTCACAGCAGCAGTAAAGGGCCAAAGGGCATGGGGCCATCTGGAGGCTGGGAGGCCGCACTGTCGCTCCCAGCTCAGGCCTGAGGGTGACTGGCACCCAGCCTCGGGCAACCAACAACCAGCTGGCCCTGACCTTTTCAGACCACCTCTGTTTTTAATCTCCTCCTTTCTTCCTTGTCTTTCTTCATCGCTGATGCGTGTGTCGGGCTCGGGTAATGCGTGCACGTCTGTGCGAAGGTGTGAAAAACATTTCAGAGCTTGACAAAATGAGTGACTCACATCCCTTTGCACATGCTGTTGCCTCACTATCTCATTTCTGCCTCTGTCCATTCCTCGTCTCCCACTATGCAAGAAGCAGAATCCCAATCTCAAGAGTAGAGACAATGAAATGAATATGCAAGAAGCAAGATTGCTAATGTTGACATGTTGTCCCCCTTGCCTCCCCTCCCCCCCACCTCCCTTTCTTCCTTAC